>CAMRHE010000271.1:1272500-1440000 GCA_947044405.1 Leptodactylus fallax
ACAGCCAGAAAATGGAAACCATGTAGCAGGCTTCCTGGTCAGCACTACATAATAGTATGATGCACAGATACTTCTATGTTATCTACCCAGTAATAATGCCTCTAATATATATTTTCACTGCATTAACCCAGGCCATACTTTTTGGATTTGGTGCACCACCAGCAGCCATGTCAGACTGCCAGGAGGCCGTTTATAATCGTGCCTGACAAACACTTCAATGGCAAGCCATTCACAGACACGCCTGACACAGCTACCAAGTCAATTATGGACTGACAGGGGACACGCCATGTTGTCAGGACAACTGGTGTCAACAGCGTTACAAACACAGCCTGGAGATACTGTATCTGACCATACGTCTTGCCTCATGAACTTCCTGTGTTTGTCCTAAGAAGCCTGGGAATGAAATTTCCTCACCAAACATGAATCCTTTTCCGCAGTGATTTGTTCTGTAAAACGATCAACAGGCTGCCTCAAAAAATCCATCACAGTTTATCAAGTTATCATCAAGGGGAGAGAAGGAGCATTTGCTGAAGCAGGCAATTATTTTCACATAAATTTTCAGGTTACTGCAGCCAGCAATGTGGGTGTGAACTGCGGACATTAGACAGATTTCAGCAAGAATTTACAAGGAAAACCATATCTTATATTCACTGGCATGGATCAAATAATATTCTTATGTGTATCATTGACTTTACCTGGAAGTCACATTCTTATATGTCAAACACAATAACTAAAAAGTACTATAATACTGCCCCTATGTACAAAAATATAGCTACTATAATACTGCCCTCTATGTACAAAAATATAACTACAATAATACTGCCCTCTATGTACAATAATATAACTAACATGATACTGCCCCTATGTACAATAATATAACTACTATAATACTGCCCCCTATGTACAAGAATCTAACTACTATAATACTGCTCCTATGTACAAGAATATAACTACTATAATACTACTCCTATGTACAAGAATATAACTACTATAATACTGCTCCTATATACAAGAATATAACTACTATAATACTGCTCCTATGTACAAGACTATAACTACTATAATACTGCTCCTATGTACAAGAATATAACTACTATAATACTGCTCCTATGTACAAGAATATAACTACTATAATACTGACCCTATGTACAAGAATATAACTACTATAATACTGACCCTATGTACAAGAGTATAACTACTATAATACTGCTCCTATGTACAAGAATATAACTACTATAATACTGACCCTATGTACAAGAATATAACTACTATAATACTGACCCTATGTACAAGAGTATAACTACTATAATACTGCTCTTATGTACAAGAATATAACTACTATAATACTACCCCCTATGTACAAGAATATAACTACTATAATACTACCTCCTATGTACAAGAATATAACTACTATAATACTGCCCCTATGTACAAGAATATAACTACTATAATACTGCCCCTGTGTACAAGTATATACTATAATACTGCCTCCTATGTACAAGAATATAACTACTATAATACTGCCCCTGTGTACAAGTATATAACTACTATAATACTAATACTACCCCCTATGTACAAGAATATAACTACTATAATACTGCTCCTATGTACAAGAATAAAACTACTATAATACTGCTCCTATGTACAAAAATATAACTACTATAATACTGCTCCTATGTACAAGAATATAACTACTATAATACTGCCCCCTATGTATAAGAATATAACTACTATAATACTACCTCCTATGTACAAGAATATAACTACTATAATACTACCTCCTATGTACAAGAATATAACTACTATAATACTGCTCCTATGTACAAGAATATAACTACTATAATACTGCCCCCTATGTACAAGAATATAACTACTATAATACTGCCCCTTTGTACAAGAATATAACTACTATAATGCTGCCCCCTATGTACAAGAATATAACTATAATACTACCCCCTGTGTACAAGAATATAACTACTATAATACTGCCCCCTATGTATAAGAATATAACTACTATAATACTACCTCCTATGTACAAGAATATAACTACTATAATACTACCCCCTATGTACAAGAATATAACTACTATAATACTACCTCCTATGTACAAGAATATAACTACTATAATACTGCCCCTTTGTACAAGAATATAACTACTATAATGCTGCCCCCTATGTACAAGAATATAACTATAATACTACCCCCTGTGTACAAGAATATAACTACTATAATACTGCCCCCTATGTACAAGAATATAACTACTATAATACTGCCCCTGTGTACAAGTATATAACTACTATAATACTGCCTCCTATGTACAAGAATATAACTACTATAATACTACCCCTATGTACAAGAATATAACTACTATAATACTGCCCCTATGTACAAGAATATAACTACTATAATACTGCCCCCTATGTACAAGAATATAACTATTATAATACTGCCCCTGTGTACAAGTATATAACTACTATAATACTGCCTCCTATGTACAAGAATATAACTACTATAATACTACCCCCTATGTACAAGAATATAACTACTATAATACTACTCCTATGTACAAGAATATAACTACTATAATACTGCTCCTATGTACAAGAATATAACTACTATAATACTGCTCCTATGTACAAGAATATAACTACTATAATACTGCTCCTATGTACAAGAATATAACTACTATAATAATGCCCCTATGTACAAGAATATAACTACTATAATACTTCCCCTATGTACAAGAATATAACTACTATAATACTGCCCCTATGTACAAGAATATAACTACTATAATACTGCTCCTATGTACAAGAATATAACTACTATAATACTGCCCCTATGTACAAGAATATAACTACTATAATACTGCTCCTATGTACAAGAATATAACTACTATAATACTGCCCCTATGTACAAGAATATAACTACTATAATACTGCCCCTATGTACAAGAATATAACTATTATAATACTGCCCCCTATGTACAAGAATATAACTACTATAATACTGCTCCTGTGTACAAGTATATAACTACTATAATACTGCCTCCTATGTACAAGAATATAACTACTATAATACTACCCCCTATGTACAAGAATATAACTACTATAATACTACCCCTATGTACAAGAATATAACTATTATAATACTGCCCCTATGTACAAGAATATAACTACTATAATACTGCCCCTATGTACAAGAATATAACTACTATAATACTACCTCCTATGTACAAGAATATAACTACTATAATACTGCTCCTATGTACAAGAATATAACTACTATAATACTGCTCCTATGTACAAGAATATAACTACTATAATACTACCTCCTATGTACAAGAATATAACTACTATAATACTGCTCCTATGTACAAGAATATAACTACTATAATACTGCTCCTATGTACAAGAATATAACTACTATAATACTGCTCCTATGTACAAGAATATAACTACTATAATACTGCCCCTATGTACAAGAATATAACTACTATAATACTACCTCCTATGTACAAGAATATAACTACTATAATACTGCTCCTATGTACAAGAATATAACTACTATAATACTGCTCCTATGTACAAGAATATAACTACTATAATACTGCTCCTATGTACAAGAATATAACTACTATAATACTGACCCTATGTACAAGAATATAACTACTATAATACTGACCCTATGTACAAGAGTATAACTACTATAATACTGCTCCTATGTACAAGAATATAACTACTATAATACTGACCCTATGTACAAGAATATAACTACTATAATACTGACCCTATGTACAAGAGTATAACTACTATAATACTGCTCTTATGTACAAGAATATAACTACTATAATACTACCCCCTATGTACAAGAATATAACTACTATAATACTACCTCCTATGTACAAGAATATAACTACTATAATACTGCCCCTATGTACAAGAATATAACTACTATAATACTGCCCCTGTGTACAAGTATATACTATAATACTGCCTCCTATGTACAAGAATATAACTACTATAATACTGCCCCTGTGTACAAGTATATAACTACTATAATACTAATACTACCCCCTATGTACAAGAATATAACTACTATAATACTGCTCCTATGTACAAGAATATAACTACTATAATACTGCTCCTATGTACAAGAATAAAACTACTATAATACTGCTCCTATGTACAAAAATATAACTACTATAATACTGCTCCTATGTACAAGAATATAACTACTATAATACTGCCCCCTATGTATAAGAATATAACTACTATAATACTACCTCCTATGTACAAGAATATAACTACTATAATACTACCTCCTATGTACAAGAATATAACTACTATAATACTGCTCCTATGTACAAGAATATAACTACTATAATACTGCCCCCTATGTACAAGAATATAACTACTATAATACTGCCCCTTTGTACAAGAATATAACTACTATAATGCTGCCCCCTATGTACAAGAATATAACTATAATACTACCCCCTGTGTACAAGAATATAACTACTATAATACTGCCCCCTATGTATAAGAATATAACTACTATAATACTACCTCCTATGTACAAGAATATAACTACTATAATACTACCCCCTATGTACAAGAATATAACTACTATAATACTACCTCCTATGTACAAGAATATAACTACTATAATACTGCCCCTTTGTACAAGAATATAACTACTATAATGCTGCCCCCTATGTACAAGAATATAACTATAATACTACCCCCTGTGTACAAGAATATAACTACTATAATACTACCTCCTATGTACAAGAATATAACTACTATAATACTGCCCCTATGTACAAGAATATAACTACTATAATACTGCCCCCTATGTACAAGAATATAACTACTATAATACTGCCCCTGTGTACAAGTATATAACTACTATAATACTGCCTCCTATGTACAAGAATATAACTACTATAATACTACCCCTATGTACAAGAATATAACTACTATAATACTGCCCCTATGTACAAGAATATAACTACTATAATACTGCCCCCTATGTACAAGAATATAACTACTATAATACTGCCCCTTTGTACAAGAATATAACTACTATAATGCTGCCCCCTATGTACAAGACTATAACTACTATAATACTGCTCCTATGTACAAGAATATAACTACTATAATACTGCTCCTATGTACAAGAATATAACTACTATAATAATGCCCCTATGTACAAGAATATAACTACTATAATACTGCCCCTATGTACAAGAATATAACTACTATAATACTGCCCCTATGTACAAGAATATAACTACTATAATACTGCTCCTATGTACAAGAATATAACTACTATAATACTGCCCCTATGTACAAGAATATAACTACTATAATACTGCTCCTATGTACAAGAATATAACTACTATAATACTGCCCCTATGTACAAGAATATAACTACTATAATACTGCCCCTATGTACAAGAATATAACTATTATAATACTGCCCCCTATGTACAAGAATATAACTACTATAATACTGCTCCTATGTACAAGAATATAACTACTATAATACTGCTCCTATGTACAAGAATATAACTACTATAATACTGCCCCTATGTACAAGAATATAACTACTATAATACTACCTCCTATGTACAAGAATATAACTACTATAATACTGCTCCTATGTACAAGAATATAACTACTATAATACTGCTCCTATGTACAAGAATATAACTACTATAATACTGCTCCTATGTACAAGAATATAACTACTATAGTACTGCTCCTATGTACAAGAATATAACTACTATAATACTGCTCCTATGTACAAGAATATAACTACTATAATACTACTATGTACAAGAATATAACTACTATAATACTGCTCCTATGTACAATAATATAACTACTAGAATACTTCTCCTATGTACAAGAATATAACTACTATAATACTACCCCCTATGTACAAGAATATAACTACTATAATACTACCCCTATGTACAAGAATATAACTATTATAATACTGCCCCTATGTACAAGAATATAACTACTATAATACTGCCCCTATGTACAAGAATATAACTACTATAATACTACCTCCTATGTACAAGAATATAACTACTATAATACTGCTCCTATGTACAAGAATATAACTACTATAATACTACCTCCTATGTACAAGAATATAACTACTATAATACTGCTCCTATGTACAAGAATATAACTACTATAATACTGCTCCTATGTACAAGAATATAACTACTATAATACTGCTCCTATGTACAAGAATAAAACTACTATAATACTGCTCCTATGTACAAAAATATAACTACTATAATACTGCTCCTATGTACAAGAATATAACTACTATAATACTGCCCCCTATGTATAAGAATATAACTACTATAATACTACCTCCTATGTACAAGAATATAACTACTATAATACTACCTCCTATGTACAAGAATATAACTACTATAATACTGCTCCTATGTACAAGAATATAACTACTATAATACTGCCCCCTATGTACAAGAATATAACTACTATAATACTGCCCCTTTGTACAAGAATATAACTACTATAATGCTGCCCCCTATGTACAAGAATATAACTATAATACTACCCCCTGTGTACAAGACTATAACTACTATAATACTGCCCCCTATGTATAAGAATATAACTACTATAATACTACCTCCTATGTACAAGAATATAACTACTATAATACTACCCCCTATGTACAAGAATATAACTACTATAATACTACCTCCTATGTACAAGAATATAACTACTATAATACTGCCCCTTTGTACAAGAATATAACTACTATAATGCTGCCCCCTATGTACAAGAATATAACTATAATACTACCCCCTGTGTACAAGAATATAACTACTATAATACTACCTCCTATGTACAAGAATATAACTACTATAATACTGCCCCTATGTACAAGAGTATAACTACTATAATACTGCCCCCTATGTACAAGAATATAACTACTATAATACTGCCCCTGTGTACAAGTATATAACTACTATAATACTGCCTCCTATGTACAAGAATATAACTACTATAATACTACCCCTATGTACAAGAATATAACTACTATAATACTGCCCCTATGTACAAGAATATAACTACTATAATACTGCCCCCTATGTACAAGAATATAACTACTATAATACTGCCCCTTTGTACAAGAATATAACTACTATAATGCTGCCCCCTATGTACAAGACTATAACTACTATAATACTGCTCCTATGTACAAGAATATAACTACTATAATACTGCTCCTATGTACAAGAATATAACTACTATAATAATGCCCCTATGTACAAGAATATAACTACTATAATACTGCCCCTATGTACAAGAATATAACTACTATAATACTGCCCCTATGTACAAGAATATAACTACTATAATACTGCTCCTATGTACAAGAATATAACTACTATAATACTGCCCCTATGTACAAGAATATAACTACTATAATACTGCTCCTATGTACAAGAATATAACTACTATAATACTGCCCCTATGTACAAGAATATAACTACTATAATACTGCCCCTATGTACAAGAATATAACTATTATAATACTGCCCCCTATGTACAAGAATATAACTACTATAATACTGCTCCTATGTACAAGAATATAACTACTATAATACTGCTCCTATGTACAAGAATATAACTACTATAATACTGCCCCTATGTACAAGAATATAACTACTATAATACTACCTCCTATGTACAAGAATATAACTACTATAATACTGCTCCTATGTACAAGAATATAACTACTATAATACTGCTCCTATGTACAAGAATATAACTACTATAATACTGCTCCTATGTACAAGAATATAACTACTATAGTACTGCTCCTATGTACAAGAATATAACTACTATAATACTGCTCCTATGTACAAGAATATAACTACTATAATACTACTATGTACAAGAATATAACTACTATAATACTGCTCCTATGTACAATAATATAACTACTAGAATACTTCTCCTATGTACAAGAATATAACTACTATAATACTACCCCCTATGTACAAGAATATAACTACTATAATACTACCCCTATGTACAAGAATATAACTATTATAATACTGCCCCTATGTACAAGAATATAACTACTATAATACTGCCCCTATGTACAAGAATATAACTACTATAATACTACCTCCTATGTACAAGAATATAACTACTATAATACTGCTCCTATGTACAAGAATATAACTACTATAATACTACCTCCTATGTACAAGAATATAACTACTATAATACTGCTCCTATGTACAAGAATATAACTACTATAATACTGCTCCTATGTACAAGAATATAACTACTATAATACTGCTCCTATGTACAAGAATATAACTACTATAATACTGCCCCTATGTACAAGAATATAACTACTATAATACTACCTCCTATGTACAAGAATATAACTACTATAATACTGCTCCTATGTACAAGAATATAACTACTATAATACTGCCCCTATGTACAAGAATATAACTACTATAATACTGCTCCTATGTACAGAAATATTTCATCTTTGATTTTTAAATAATTGTTCTATATATACAATGGATTGGCAGCTATCAGTTGAACTGAATGTAGTATGTAAAATAGATGCAGGTTAATATATAATGTACATTTATAGCTGCCACATACACAACTACCTTTGCTCCAATACTGAATATTTGTAGAATGAAAGCTGACAGCAAAAGATCCTAACCTCTTCCTGCTACAGATAATTTTCGTGTTTTTTTGTTTGTTTTTATCTGGTTTTAATTTTTGACTTCCAAAAATCAAAAGTGTTTTATTATTCCATGGCCATAGGCGTTTGAGGGCTTGCTTTTTTTGTTAATCAAATTGTAGTTTTCATTGGCACCATGTAATGTTCCACATAATGTCAATTTAATTGTTAAACGGTAAAAAAAATAATTTGTGGGATAAAATGGGGAAAAACTAAATTTTGCCTTTTTTTGGGTTTCGTTTTTACAACATTTATAACTGTTTTACATTTACATCTACAAAGGGCTTATTTTATGAGAAGCATGCTGCGTTTTCTATTGGTATCATTTTGGGGTACATATGACTTTTTGATCACTATTTAGTCAACTTTTTGGGAGGGGAAGGCAACCAAAATGGGTGATTTGGGGGAATTGTGATTGGTTTTGTCCTGTGTATTGTGCAAATAATTTTATGTATTTTTTAATTTTGACAATTTTGGACGCAGCAATACCTCTTAACTTTATTGTTCACCCTTTTCATATGTAAAATAGGAACATTAGTTGAATTAAATATATAAAATATTTGTGTTTTCTTTTTGTCATTTTCAAAACTTCTTTTAACTTTTAACTTTTTAGTCATATGATCACTTGTACAATACACTGCAATATTTTATTACTGCAGTACATTGTGTGTTTTGATCTGTTACACTCTTAGTCTTGTCTTAGTGTACTTGGCACGCCAAGATGTTGGGCCTGGTGGACTTCACTAGGCCTGAACTACCACAATAACTGATCAGCAACACAAATGTGTGTTGCGGGGGGTGCAGTTTTTGTGCACATGACTGTGTATTATGGCAAATTTTCCGCCACATGGTGCTCCGCAGGGAGGTATTATCTTCCTCTGTAATACTGCATCCAATTAATCATAAGGAATAGAGTAGGAATCATCATACTATTAGGTTCCACTCACAATACAGACATAATTTTACCAGACGTACCACGAGTCGTTCATTTCTCAAGTGTGTGTCACATCTGTGAGTCAGCACGTGTGCGGCACCAGCCTAGGCCTCAAATTAGTGATACCTTGTCATTTCCGAGCATCAGGATGCAAAATTCTCTGATACGTGACTGTTCAGTCTAGTCTGACTCAAGGGATCACGTTATTGACAAGAGCATGTGGAGGATCTTACATAAAGATTGTCACATGATCAGGAAATACATGATGTGAGATTGTGGTGGTTTAGGTTCTGATCAGCAAATATATATGTCATGTACAGTTCATAAAAGCCACCGGTCATGTACAAGAATTCTCTTCCATTGAAAAAGTAGGCAGTATTATAGTAATATTCTTGTACATAGGAGCATTATTATAGTAGTTATATTCTTGTACATAGGGGCAGTATTATAGTAGTTATATTCTTGTACATAGGAGCAGTATTATAGTAGTTATATCCTTGTACATAGAAGGCAGTATTATAGTAGTTATATTCTTGTACATAGGAGGTAGTATTATAGTAGTTATATTCTTGTACATAGGGAGCAGTATTATAGTAGTTATATTCTTGTACATAGGAGAAGTATTATAGTAGTTATATTCTTGTACATATGAGCAGTATTATAGTAGTTATATTCTTGTACATAGGAGCAGTATTATAGTAGTTATATTCTTGTACATAGGAGCAGTATTATAGTAGTTATATTCTTGTACATAGGAGGCAGTATTATAGTAGTTATATTCTTGTACATAGGAGCAGTATTATAGTAGTTATATTCTTGTACATAGGAGGCAGTATTATAGTAGTTATATTCTTGTACATAGGAGCAGTATTATAGTAGTTATATTCTTGTACATAGGAGCAGTATTATAGTAGTTATATTCTTGTACATAGGAGCAGTATTATAGTAGTTATATTCTTGTACATAGGAGCAGTATTATAGTAGTTATATTCTTGTACATAGGAGCAGTATTATAGTAGTTATATTCTTGTACATAGGAGCAGTATTATAGTAGTTATATTCTTGTACATAGGAGCAGTATTATAGTATTTATATTCTTGTACATAGGAGCAGTATTATAGTAGTTATATTCTTGTACATAGGAGCAGTATTATAGTAGTTATATTCTTGTACATAGGGGCAGTATTATAGTAGTTATATTCTTGTACATAGGAGCAGTATTATAGTAGTTATATTCTTGTACATAGGAGCAGTATTATAGTAGTTATATTCTTGTACATAGGAGCAGTATTATAGTAGTTATATTCTTGTACATAGGAGCACTATTATAGTAGTTATATTCTTGTACATAGGAGGTAGTATTATAGTAGTTATATTCTTGTACATAGGAGGTAGTATTATAGTAGTTATATTCTTGTACATAGGAGGCAGTATTATAGTAGTTATATTCTTGTACATAGGGGGCAGTATTATAGTAGTTATATTCTTGTACATAGGAGCAGTATTATAGTAGTTATATTCTTGTACATAGGAGCAGTATTATAGTAGTTATATTCTTGTACATAGGAGGCAGTATTATAGTAGTTATATTCTTGTACATAGGAGCAGTATTATAGTAGTTATATTCTTGTACATAGGAGCAGTATTATAGTAGTTATATTCTTGTACATAGGAGCAGTATTATAGTAGTTATATTCTTGTACATAGGAGCAGTATTATAGTAGTTATATTCTTGTACATAGGGACAGTATTATAGTAGTTATATTCTTATACACAGGATCAGTATTATAGTAGTTATATTCTTGTACATAGGGAGCAGTATTATAGTAGTTATATTCTTGTACATAGGAGCAGTATTATAGTAGTTATATTCTTGTACATAGGGGGCAGTATTATAGTAGTTATATTCTTGTGCATAGTGGCAGTATTATAGTAGTTATATTCTTGTACATAGGAGCAGTATTATAGTAGTTATATTCTTGTACATAGGAGCAGTATTATAGTAGTTATATTCTTGTACATAGGAGGAGTATTATAATAGTTATATTCTTGTACATAGGAGCAGTATTATAGTAGTTATATTCTTGTACATAGGAGCAGTATTATAGTAGTTATATTTTGTACATAGGAGCAGTATTATAGTAGTTATATTCTTGTACATATGAAGCAGTATTATAGTAGTTATAATATACAGTTTGATTTTTACTGTATTTGTTCCATATTGTATCTTAGTGTATGGTTTTGAGCTGTGTCTACATTCTTGCTATGGACAATACTGTATATCTATCAGTTTCAATATGTAATAAGCTCAGCATATATGAAGCCAGACAGTTGTATTTATATTAATGTCATGTTAATCTGTAAAAAAAAAATCCATATGACAGATTGTGATCCATGGAGACAGCACCTGCCCCTCTCTCTTGCCTCCTCCTGTATTTCCCTCCCCAGCACATTCCAGCTTTCTCTCTGCTGACCTAAAGACTGCTTAAGTCTTGTGACGCCAAAACCTGAAAATGTCCAAATATGGGAAAGGAGGAAATACAAGTTTCTGTGATGAGGCAAATCCAGAAGATGAGAGAAGGCTGAAGAGGGGAGGGGGTGGAGGGGATGAAACGTCAGACTTTGCCCCCTCCCTGTGCAGACAGGCAAAGTAACCACTGATCCCTCTCAGACAGACTCCAGGTCCCCAGCAGACGCTTCCTATAGATTACTTCTGAGGGTGTGAATACAGGAAAGGAGGAAGTTTTTATTTCATAGGTTGCTACTAAAATGTCATGGTCAATAATCCTGCTGAATTTTAAATATGTCACTATGGATGATCCTTCTTTCCCAGAGTCCTGAATGGCAGGACTGTAATGTATTTCTGTGTCTATAAGCAAAATTGTTAGTCAAAGTCCAAGTCAAGATCCCGGAGAAAACAACCTTAGAATAAAAATATAATATATTTTTAGGTTTGTTTTTTGTTAATTTGGCTAAATTATCCTACCGTATAATAAAAAGCTCAGCATGTTTCTAAAAGGCTATGGTGAACATTAACCCCTTCCTGCTGATGTAATTTTTCATTTCTGTATTTTCATTTTTTATTTTCCGCCTTCCAAAAGTCTTTTATTTTCCATTCAGAGAGCCGTATGAGGAATTGGTGTTTGCAGAACAAATTGATCTTCCTAATGGAACCATTTCATTGTCTGAAGACAGAAAAAAATTCAGAATGAGGTGAAACTGGGAAAAAAATGTAGTTGCGCTATTTTCTTACGAGTGTGGTAACTTGACCTTTATTCTCTGTGACAGGACAATTGTGGAAATACAAAAATTTATAGTTATTATACTTTAAAAAAATAGAAAAAAAAATCTGTGTGCATCGCCATAACCTGAGGCCTGTAATGTTTCCATGTTCGGAGCTGTGTAAGGTGTATATTTCGCTGAGCAAGTTGTAATCTTTATTGATGCCACTATGTGGCATTTATGACGTTTTGATCACATGTGTGATAAACATTTTTATATTTTAATAGTATTTTCAGGTGTAGTCAGGTTCCTACCACAACTGCCTGGTAGTTATCCATCCCCGACAGTTCCTGCAGAAACCTGTCCTTGTGTGTTAGGGCCGGTTCACATCTGCGTTCGGGTTTCCGTTCAGGGAGTCCACTTGGGGACTCCCCAAACGGAAACCTATACGCATAGAAAACCGACCCTTAGTCTGGATTTTGCCTCTAACCATGGAGGTACAGTGGCAGTGGCTTTGTCATCTCCATGACATATACTGTAGATATGTAGAGATGAGTGAACCGGTTCTGATCAAACTAGATTTGACCTAAATTTTCCAAAAATTTTGGGCTAGACCTATATCTAAAGCTTTAGGGGTTTGTCACTCGCCTATCACTAATATACTGTTCGGACCCTGGAGTCTACTAAGTAGAGAGGCCCAGTTGAGGTGCAGAAACATAATAATCAGTCATACTCACCTACCCTCACTCCGGCGTTCCCTCAGAGTCTTCTGGCCTCCTGGCTGATGTAACACACTCCAAGGAACTGCTAAGGCCTGTAATTGAGCCTCAGTGGTCACATGGATAGCAATGACATCATGATGCTTATGTTAAAGAAACGTTGATGCACCTGATGATGGCAGCTAGAGCGCCAGACTCCGAAGAAGCATTGGACGCCACAAGGGAGGCTTCCGGTTTGTGTCAAAGAAGTTCAGCCCAAAGCAAAACAGCTGGACAATTCAAATTTTCATGAGATTCTCCCATCCGTAAGATATATGTGTGTGTGTGTCATGGAGCACAAAGTGCCTCCCAATCATAATGGATATATACATCATGGAACGTTAATAGGTTAAGAGGCTAAGCAATTGTGACACATCTTGGGCATCTCCAGTAAGGGCTTGGAGTATATTTCAAGTGTTACTTGTCCAAGCTTTGTGGTATATTTAATCTTATATGTATCAATCTGTGAAGGCTATGCCCTTCCTCACCCAGCTCTACCCATACCCTGCCCACTTCTATAGAAAGAGACATGGGACAGCACATTCCCAGGCAGCGATGTTCTTATAGATCCATCCAACTCTCTATCCATGGGAATCCAGTAAGGGCAGATAGAACTCTCTAACTGGCCTTAGCTTTGGCTTGCAATGGTCAGTTGAGTCCAAGAGTAGGACACAGTCTGGAGGCTGGAAAGGTAGACTGAGCAACCCATACAGACCTTCTTATTGTAGTGAAGACAAAAATTTTGATATATTAAATAGCCTAGGTGGTTGGTACAAACCTACGTTACATACTGTGGTTCTTAGAGATATATTCAGAACGACCACCGGGTGACGCTGTTCTATTGCTCTGTGCGCAATCATTCACATTGCTGAAATGACCAAGCTGTTCAGAAGGGCACCATCCCCTCCTTGCAATATAATAAAGATAAATTTGAAGGGAAGTCGGCTTTCCTGGTCCAGATGTGGGATCTTTGTTATACTCGGGATATATCCTCCATATGCTGTCCAGACACAGCAGGGATCTAATACTTTTCCATATTACATTTCTGGCGATGTGCTGTTTGTTTTTCCTGCCTCATTAGACGATAAAACATTCCAGTATTACAGCTCATTACTAGAGTAGTATAAGTAATCTGTTTAATAGCCACCCTCTCATTTACTTTAGTGGCGGTCTTGCTCGTGGGACCAACGAAGGTGCCACAATGCTCATTGGGCCCCACAGATCATTCATAGACTATCCTAAGGACATTGGGCTGCTACAGGTGTAGCTCGGAGTAAAGATTCAGTTCACTGCCTTAATCCTGTATCTAAATCCCATGCCATCCATGATTTATAACCAGAACATCCATATGTAATGGACTGTGTAAAGTCAAATTTCGTCGTCGTAATAAGCCAAAAATTTTCATGCACTATTACATGGGGTGAGAGTCATCGTTTAGCAAGTGCCATTGGACAGTACAGCATGTAGCTTGGCACTTGTTTGATAGGTCATCAATTAAAGATCAGTGGGGGTCCAACACTCCCAACTGGAGTGCTGACGAAACCCACCAGGGGTGCCAATACATTCCAGTGGGAAGATGGCTGCATGTCTTGATTCAACTCTATCTGCATCCTAAGGACACAGATTTACAAGTAACACAATGGTGCTGCCTTTTCAGTCTTTTGGTAAAAAGAAATTATTTGGTGGGGGTCCCCAAGGAAAATTATTTTTCTTTCAGGGGTTCCCTGAGTCTAAAAAGATTAGGAAACATCCTGTATGATACCTATATATCCAGAAAAGGGGATGTCTTCGTAAGAACGGCCGTACATTGATAAAACAATAAAATACTCAAAAAAAAAAAAAAAAAATCTGAAACGTTTTTCTTAAATGTATTTGTTTAATGATTTTTTTCATAACCACAGGAATTTCCCAAAATAGCAAAAAAATTTGTCCTATAAAAATATCTTGTATTTTTTCTATACATACAATGCATTTTTACAATACCAGAAAAAGTCTCATTGGTACCAGATAGATCTCAACTTCAGTTTAAAAAAAAAAAAAATACAAAAAAAAAAACTTTTTTCATAACATTTCCCTTTATACAGAAAATGCTATTTTTTGTATTTTTTATATATATATAAAAAAAGAAAAGAAATAAAACAAGATTGGAGGAAGTTAGAGAGTACAAAGTGTTGGCTTCCTCTGTTAAGGGTCTTTGGGTTGCTCCCCATTTACTGTACAAGTCAAGATGAATAAGGGGACAGTGTGTGAAGGGATTTTTTTTGAGTCTTTACAAGGAATGTCAACAGTACAAGTAATACATGGAAAATACCAGAACAGTCTAACAGTAAAGGCTCATACGTATGGACGTTGTACATTTGTATTTTTTAAAGGACAATTCCAGTCCGTATTCCCAATGTCCCTCCCATCATGCATCACCATGGCATGTAGACTTCATTTTTACGTTACCTGCGAAGGGCTCTTTCCTTATGCTCACTGTCTCTTCCTACTATCAATGTAAGACTGGGTTCACATCTGCATTTGAGTCTCTGTTTGTAGACTCCTTCACTGTGTCCTACAAGCCCAACTTTTTTGCCTGGCAGGTTCAGTTAAAAAAAAGACACCTGACGGATCCCATTATAGTCAATGGGGTCTCTCTGGCTCCGTTTGTGCGTCATAGAACGAATATGATAGGGTCCATTTTTCTGATCCTCCAACAGACCAGAAGAACAGAAACCCAGACGCAGATGTGAACCTAGCGTAATTTGTATAAGATCACAAGAAGAGTGGGGGAAGGGAAATGACAACTGCTCTGAGCAGATTTCTGGATCACAAAATTGGTTGTCACTGTTCAGTGCATTAAAATGCTGAGTTGACAAAATAAACCAGATATATTTGCTTCTCTAGCACAAACCAGTGTAATATTGTCCCTGTGGGCCTGTAAGTATAAATTTTAACAATTTTAAGAATTTTCATATCCGACTGGAATAGCGCTTTATGTCATATCAGAAGATGGCCCAGATATGTTTTGAATGCTGTAA
This sequence comes from Leptodactylus fallax, assembly GCA_947044405.1. Taxonomy (NCBI): domain Eukaryota; kingdom Metazoa; phylum Chordata; class Amphibia; order Anura; family Leptodactylidae; genus Leptodactylus; species Leptodactylus fallax. Next base: position 1,289,210 of record CAMRHE010000271.1, read on the forward strand.
CGCCCATATATATGAGGAGGAAAGGAAGCAATGATACAGCACAAAAACTGTAAGAAACGTGGTCAACAAGAAGAACCGGATAGGGCAAAAAACACGGCATTGTTGCCAATAAAGTCCCAGCACTTTACCCTATCTTGTTTTACTATCATTTTAGTTTATTAAAAGCGAGTGATATGAGGACATAAACCTGCAGAGTGAACATAAAATGAACCAAAAAGAGGGGCGTAGAACATGCTCAGAAAGAAACAATTCTATAGAAGATCTTGGAGAAAAGTTCCTGTGTGGAAATATTCCAAGGAGAGAACAGTCATCAAGAGAAGAACTGAGAGTAGACCATAGGAGGGGCAGGCGATGGCCACATAAAAGAGTATGCATCTAGGAATAGAAAGACCCAGAGAGAACCTACTAGAGATGGATTGACTAGAGCTTGGCAGTAGGACACCTGGTAGGGAAGTATCACAAGAAAGAGTTGTTGGAAAAACAAGAGCTGTTGAGGAAAAAGACTGAGGAGGAAGTGCCAAGGAAATGGACAAAGGAAGAGAAGAACGTCTGAATCAGGTAGTGGATGATATGAACTTGAAGATGTTGGCCAGAGGCTATTCTTTCCGATCTTCCCGCATTGAACTGAGCAGATGGGGACAAAGGAATAAACCAATGCTAGACACCAAAGATTATCTTTCGTGAAAACAAAAGATTAGCATATTAAAACTCAGCATGTACATTTCTTTTCGGAACGGTACAACATCTAATACTCTTTAGATGGTAGGCCAAAGTTGGCACATTTGGCCAACCTTAGTCTAATGTGTATGTCCACCTTTAAGACAAGGTAATTTAAAATTTAGTAGGAGAAATGGAGGAGCACAGACATCAGGGAGCGTACTGAAAACACAATTATAGTGCAACCTTGTTGAGATGACCACCAAAATTTGCATGAAAAATGGTCTTCTAGAGGAAAGGTCCTCAGAAAGAAGATGGCCAGTATGCATAGTATATTATGGCACTGAAATCTGTCACAGGAAATCTGGTCTAGATAAAGAGGTGGTCTTCTCAAAGAGGTGGTCTTATGGAGAGGCTTTACTGTGTCTTGATATAGATAATGAAAAAGAAAAGGTGGAAAAGATGGACGTTGGCATGAAGAGAAGAAGAACAAAAAGAAACAGATGAAAAATTGACTTCATTTGGCAAAGCTAGGTATGGGAGAAATTACTCAATAAGGAAAAGAATAGACAAGTCAATGAGTAGAAGACCTATAAAACTACTACCTGATAAAAGCTACACTGGAAGGCAGCAGTCAATAGGCGGTGACTCAAAAAGAAGATACAATGTGAGGATGCCCTGAGAAAGAGGCCTATAAATGAAAAGATGGAGAAGCAAAAAGAAAGAACAAAGACAATGACAGAAAATCATAATAAAGAAAATTACGACATTATCCACACATGACAATGGGAAAGGAAACATAAAAGAGAATAAAATACATGAAGGAGGGTCCGTACACTGTGGTAGTAAAACATTAAAGAACGATTTCCAAGTTTTATGACAAACAAATGTAAAAATAAAAAGAGTTTTTAGTTATTCTATCCACTAGCCAGTCTGTCCATGTAAAGCTGTGCTCAATACAAAATGGTGGGTGGACATTACTTACAGTAACATTGTCATGTGCAGATCTTTTTGATAAACAAAAAAGATCCCTTTCCATTTGTGTTTTGTCCATTGGATTTGCAAAATTTACAGAAGGGACTTGCGTATATCTGGCTATAGACGTTCTCTGGTGGAACGGGATTAGTGTGTAGGTTGATGAAATACATAATAGTAAGCAGAAGTTTCACCATCACCTGTTCTTAATCCCGACCCTGAGCCCTAGATACTGACTATTTAGGTATTTGAAGCAAACTGACCCAATGGCTATAGATTCCGCAGAATCCAACTTTTTGTATAAAATAAAACATCTTAAAAGCACATTGTGCCGCTTAGTTGTCAACCATTCCTTGTAATTTGATAGGCTGCTGTTTTTATGATTGATTCGGCCTCTCCACCATGAATAAGTCATAAGTGGTGTTTTAATATAAATTATACTGTGCGCACAACATCCCATCCATCATATCATATGGATGATTAATGGAGTCGTAATACAGAAGTGATCTTCAAAAAACCTAAAAAATACTAATACGCTATTAAGTGCTTACTCCTGCCTGGACTTCAGACATATACCAGGGCCAAAACCAAGGGTACTGGAGGTCTTCAGCTCTGGTTTATAGTGAGAGGTATTACTCAAGACTCTCTCAACAGGCCCCAAAAGGTTATTTCCCATTTACTTGTACCATAAAAACTCTTATAAGCGTCTTCTAAATATGTAATACATAATGGTCGAATACAAAAATAAAGCCTTGGCAATATTCCAATATTTGTAGCCAAGTGGGAGTGTAAATCTGGCCATAGACACACTGACGATTTGGCCAATATGACCAACAATAAGCATTCATGTTCACATTCTGTACATCTACCGTATATATTGTGCTTCCTTCTCCCCTCATAATCGACATTTTCTTGGTTGCTACGGTCAACACTTTTCAAAAATAAGCCCTAATATGCTCCATAAGGAGTATACACATAATGAACATAGAAACCATGGTTTATGGCGGTGAAAGTGTTAAATACAGAATGGGTTTTAGGGGAATGTGGCCAATCTCGTGTCTAGCAGGGAGCCGAGGAAGAAAGCGATGAAAGGTTTCAGCTGCCTTTTTCTCTCTGGGGATCCCTTGATGATCTATCAAATACGCTTGCACCCAGGTCAATGCTAAAATTATTTACAATGTGCGAGTACGGAGATGTCCGTAAAAACACGTACCTCTCAACTCTGTCTGAGAATGTAGTCAATGACATCAAAAAAGTAACAAACTAGAAACTGGGCCCCTGAGAGGCATCTGGAGGCCATTCTGTAGACAAGCTGCTACTTTTATCCCAGATATCACTTTACAGCAGCTGCCAAATCCCTTCTTGTGCATCATGGACACAAATTTGTGGCTGAAAATACATTTAGGGGTAATTTTATTTTGTTAGAATTGCTCCTAATTCTTATATAAGGATGTTGACAGTCGCTGTATATAAATATACCCTTTAAAAGTAGTCTAAATTACCTAAAAATTCTGCTGCTCTCCATAAGGGACACATTTAGGGCCCATGACAACCCAGGTAGTGGTCTTGATGGATTCAGATCTCATTTAGTTTGGTCAGGTTTTAGGTGTGTCCTATAGTTTTACATATCTGCAACCATTCATTTTTTTTTATTTTAAGGGACCGCTATGGGGTCACCAACGATGCTGAAGCTATTTATCCCATATTGTGTGTGGTTGTTATACCGACTGACGATAATCCTGATGTTTATTTGGCCAGTGTTGGTAAACATGATGTAAACTCAGACTAGAGATGAAAATACCCCTGATAATGACCTCAATAACAGTGTCCCTTCTGGTCTTGTTGCACAAACATGTTCCAGTCTAGGGAACAAGGATGGGGGTCATAACAGTGTCGCTTGTTCAAAACATTCTTCGTAGTCTTTGTTCCTTGTATGTATTTTCTGTGCTGCCTGTCTACGCCTCTGATATTCTAAAAACTCCTCCTTCAAGGCTGCGCAACGCTCTTCTGGGCTGGACAAAGCCTGAGGGTAACGACTTTCCAACGCATCCACTGGTCCCGAACCTGCCGGGCATGGGGCTGCCTCTGAAGGAAGCTTTACATCTGTAGAAGAAAAGACAAAATGTTTTAGGAGTAAAAGTAGCTAAAGGGGGTTTTCTGGCCCCTAGGTGGTTTATTTTGTAGCTAAGTCATCAGATTCTGATTGGTGAAGGTCTGACACCCGGAACCCCACTGATCAGCTGATCTGGCAGTCTCCAGCCGCCAGAGATTATTGTATTGGACTGGGATGGAAACATCTCTGCTCCTTTTCATGCACAGAGTTGCAGTACCTTGGCACCACCGCCACAGTGGACAGCGCTGCACCTTCTGGCACCCAGATTAGCTGTTGGACCATCACCGATCAGATACAGATAACCTATCTCGTGTATTGGTGTAACAAACCATCTAGGGCCGCAAAACCCCTTTAATTATTTCAATACTCCTGAGCAAAACACCTCCCCCACCATTTTTTGCAAAACATGGCTCAGCCTGTCCGACATGTTGAAAGATCTGTAAGTATTCCCAAGCCTTTTGAAAGTAAGTTAGGTTCATAGGGATCAAATTAAGATTTTTTTGGGGAAAAAAAAATTGTCAGGAACATAAATCAGCAACATGACCTTTAAAGGGTAAATTTCAGTAGTGCAGAGACCAAAGCAACTGAATACATTGAATACATGGCATGTAAGATCCAATAAGTCTCCAGTCAAGCTTTTACTTGCAAATGTTGGCAACATCACCCGATTATCAAGCACGACATCACCCGATTATCAAGCAATAGAAATGTAGGATAATTCAATGGACAATGAACTTGTCACTGAGTGTATGAAGGGATGGAAAGTTTCTAAGCTGCCTTCACTTTGGCAAAGGAGGCTCCATATCCCCAAGGAGCGATTACTGTAATTACACAAAGATTAATGTTTTTCTTGTAAAACTCTTCTGAGATGTTGTCTTGTTCCATTCCAAGCCCCGGGCCTTGTGAGAAGGCATCCTTGTTTTTCCATGAAGGAGGTAGCCCAAGTCATCCGAGATCCTCATGAGAGGGAATAAGTATGGATTGTTAGCTTATGATTTAAAGACATAATGCACAAGACTCCTCAATCTTCCAGACTGCCCACCATGCAGGTTTATAAGGAGGTCAAGGAATGCTCTGAGATAGACCAATACAAGCAACTACTTTTGTGCTCAAATGATGGTCACTAAGAGAGTAATTAAAGAGTTTCTAGGTAACCTAAAGTACCTTCTGGAGAATCTGGTACTAGTACACTATTTATTGGCAAGTAGGGATGAGCGAACAGGTTCGTAACGAGTCAACTTTGTTACAGATTTTCCAAAAATTTGGGTTTTGCAACCCACAAACCACTATTCTACTCTGGGATCTGAGCGGAGGCTAAGGGGAGGACAGTAATTATAACAAAACGTGTTACTCACCTCACCTGTCCAGTGTGGGTCCCTGCCTACATCAAAACTTTTCTGGCCCCCTGAATGATGACAGCGGTCCCCTGAGGACTGCTGAGGCCTGTGCTTGTGACTCAGCAGTCATGTGGTGCACATAGACGTCATGAGGCTTCGATGCAATCAGAGGGACAGGAGAGACCCACAGAGGATGGGGTTCCGCACTGGACATGCCCAGGAGAGGTGAGTAACACTGTTATGTTTACTCACCCCCCTGGGCTTCTACTTATTACTCTTGATTCTGACGAACCTCATGAATATCGTGAGGTTCATGCTTAGATGCTTAGTACTAAGACTTCTTGTCTAGAGTTGGAGGCCATACAGTTTAGACAAATTTTGGCCGAACCCTACCAAATCACCCTTATGGTACATATTGGGGAGACAATAATGGGTGCTGAAATCCTTTGTTCTCACTAGAGATAAGCCAATGCCAAAAGTGTCTGGCAGCAGTTTGCAACCCCATCCCTATTGAGAACACATGCACACTCAACTGAACCAAGCATGCAAGCATATGGGAAGGGTCGAAACAGCTGTCGATCAGACAAGTCGAAGTGTGTGCCTGGTCCCTGGTGATGTTCCTCTGGTGCTTTGACCTCTGTAGTCAATTACTAGCCTCAGCGGTGACTTGTACACAAATGTCACATCACCACTAAGGCCATTACAGCAGTCACGTGACCACAAATGAAATGACATCAGAGACTAGTGGCAGCAGGTAATGAACCACTGGAACCAGATTTTAGGTAGAGGGGCTTGTCTTAAATTGGAGTTGGACAACTCCTTTAAGTCTAATGTCCATAGTCACCTTTAGACTTCGAAGATGGCACCACTGTGTACACATTGTGTAGTTTGTGACCTTGTAGGCCAAGTCAACTTACACAAGCATGCAGTCTACTAATTCTTTAGGAAACCACAAGTCCTGGCCCTCTGGCCATAATCTGTTTTTGGGATGTGGGCTCTTAATGTAATTCTGTTTGATTCATTGTTAGGCACAGATGACTTAACTTGAAGTTGGTTGACCTCATTTTTGATCAAACGCTTTTCCTTATGTGACACTTCCACCAAACTTCTTGTGGTTCTGTCTTGTTGTGACCTTTTAGACTGAATCCTCAACTTCCACCAAATCAGTTTTATTTTTCTTATGTGGGAAATGGCCGGGCCCCAGTCAGGATTTCCTGGCAATTCCCACACTCAGCTTCTTGGAATCCTCAGCGTGTGGCCCTTAATTTCCCCCACGGGAGAGCCCAATTTTTCCACTTATTGACTTTGCAAGACAAGGCTTGTTCTTGGTGTTGTCTCGATTGAAGCAGAGAGGAGGGGGCTGTGATCCCTGGAGGTGACCAATGTTCTACAAATACCCAGAGGACTCCTGGCCAGCCGGCATTTAGGAGCTTATGTCACTTTAATTCGCTCTGACAGTACAATTAATACTATCACGTGGACTGGTAACTACATAGACGGCAAGTAAAGGAATGGGAAAAATCTATCAGTGTGGCCAGAACTCATGCATTTTCTAGACCATTATTGGGCTTCACATTCAAAGCTACATTCCAAATTTTGGATTTGCATTATTAGATAGCAGCGCAGTGTGAACGGTGCTATAGCTAATTATTACATAGCTTAACTGTGGTCATAAGTGTGAGAGCACACGGAATGTGACTGGAGTAGACGACAGACTTTATCCTGAAAAATAAATAAAATAGATAATGATTCACTCACTTTGTCTTTCTACCTCCCCAGCTGAGATGGTGGAGATGGTTTGGCCACTGTTACCACTACGGTAGACTTGGAGAGCATCCAAAAGATCAACTTCCAGAGTAAACTCAGAGTCCCATTCGTAGTTCTCATCCACGGATGTGTTCCTCCTGTACAGGACAACAGTACAACATTATCATTTTATAGAAAACATTTTCAATAGAGATCAATATATTACTGAGCATCCTAAATTATTTTGGATCTAAAAAAATTTGTGAACGGTAAATACCCAAGTCAACATGACCATAGTATACAGATGGTAGTTATATTTTTATATATAGGGTGTAGTATCATAGTAGTTATATTCTTGTACATAGGAGCAGTATTATAGTAGTTATATTCTTGTACATAGGAGCAATATTATAGTAGTTATATTCTTGTAGATAGGAGCAGTATTATAGTAGTTATATTCTTGTACATAGGAGGTAGTATTATAGTAGTTATATTCTTGTACATAGGAGCAGTATTATAGTAGTTATATTCTTGTACATAGGCAGTAGTATTATAGTAGTTATATTCCTGTACATAGGAGTAGTATTATAGTAGTTATATTCTTGTACATAGGAGCAGTATTATAGTAGTTATATTCTTGTACATAGTGGCAGTATTATAGTAGTTATATTCTTGTACATAGGAGCAGTATTATAGTAGTTATATTCTTGTACATAGGGGGCAGTATTATAGTAGTTATATTCTTGTACATAGGGGGCAGTATTATAGTAGTTATATTCTTGTACATAGGAGCAGTATTATAGTAGTTATATTCTTGTGCATAGTGGCAGTATTATAGTAGTTATATTCTTGTACATAGGGGGCAGTATTATAGTAGTTATATTCTTGTACATAGGAGTAGTATTATAGTAGTTATATTCTTGTACATAGGAGCAGTATTATAGTAGTTATATTCTTGTATATAGGAGCAGTATTATAGTAGTTATATTCTTGTGCATAGTGGCAGTATTATAGTAGTTATATTCTTGTACATAGGGGGCAGTATTATAGTAGTTATATTCTTGTACATAGGAGTAGTATTATAGTAGTTATATTCTTGTACATAGGAGCAGTATTATAGTAGTTATATTCTTGTATATAGGAGCAGTATTATAGTAGTTATATTCTTGTACATAGGAGCAGTATTATAGTAGTTATATTCTTGTACATAGTAGTATTATAGTAGTTATATTCTTGTACATAGGAGCAGTATTATAGTAGTTATATTCTTGTACATATGAGCAGTATTATAGTAGTTATATTCTTGTACATAGTAGTATTATAGTAGTTATATTCTTGTACATAGGAGCAGTATTATAGTAGTTATATTCTTGTACATACAGTGGGGAAAAAAAAGTATTTAGTCAGCCACCAATTGTGCAAGTTCTCCCACTTAAAAAGATGAGAGAGGTCTTTAATTGACATCATATGTAGACCTCAACTATGAGAGACAAAATGAGAAAACATATCTAGAAAATCACATTGTCTGATTTTAAGAATTTATTTGCAAATTATGGTGGAAAATAAGTATTTGGTCACCTACAAACAAGCAAGATTTCTGTCTCTCACAGACCTGTAACTTCTCCTTTAAGACGCTCCTCTGTCCTCCACTCATTACCTGTAGTAATGGCTCCAGTTTGACATTGTTATCAGTATAAAAGACACCTGTCCACAACCTCAAATAGTCACACTCCAAACTCCACTATGGTGAAGACCAAAGAGCTGTGGAAGGACCAGAAACAAAATGGTAGACCTGCACCAGGCTGGGAAGACTGAATCTGCAATAGGCAAGCAGCTTGGTGTGAAGAAATCACCTGTGGGAGCAATAATTAGAAAATGGTAGACATACAAGACCTCTGATAATCTCCCTCCATCAGGGGCTCCACGCAAGATCTCACCCCGTGGGGTCAAAATGATCATAAGAACGGTGAGCAAAAATCCCAGAACCACACGGGGGGACCTAGTGACTGACCTGCAGAAAGCTGGGACTAACGTAACAAAGGCTACCGTCAGTAACACACTACGCCGCCAGGGACTCAGATCCTGCAGTGCCAGACGTGTCCCCCTGCTTAAGCCAGTACATATCCGGGCCCATCTAAAGTTTGCTAGAGAGCATTTGGATGTTCCAGAAGAGTATTGGGAGAATGTCATATGGTCAGATGAAACCAAAGTAGAACTGTTTGGTAGAAACACAACTCGTCGTGTTTGGAGGAGAGTGAATGCTGAGTTGTATCCAAAGAACACCATACCTACTGTGAAGCATGGGGGGGGCAACATCATGTATGGGGCTGCTTCTCTGCAAAGGGACCAGGACAACTGATCCGTGTACATGAAAGAATGAATGCGGCCATGTATCGTGAGATTTTGAGTGCAAACCTCCTTCCATCAGCAAGGGCATTGAAGATGAAACGTGGCTGGGTCTTTCAGCATGACAATGATCCCAAGCACACCGCCAGGGCAACGAAGGAGCGGCTTCGTAAGAAGCATTTCAAGGTCCTGGAGTGGCCTAGCCAGTCTCCAGATCTCAACCCCATAGAAAACCTTTGGAGGGAGTTGAAAGTCCGTGTTTCCCAGCGACAGCCCCAAAACATCCCTGCTCTAGAGGAGATCTGCATGGAGGAATGGGCCAACATACCAGCAACAGTGTGTGCCAACCTTGTGAAGACTTACAGAAAACGTTTGACCTCTGTCATTGCCAACAAAGGATATAGAACAAAGTATTGAGATGAACTTTTGTTATTGACCAAATACTTATTTTCCACCATAATTTGCAAATAAATTCTTTAAAAATCAGACAATGTGATTTTCTGGATTTGTTTTCTCATTTTGTCTCATAATTGAAGTCTAATAGTTATATTCTTGTACATAGGAGCAGTATTATAGTAGTTATAGTCTTGTACATATGAGCAGTATTATAGTAGTTATATTCTTGTACATAGGAGTAGTATTATAGTAGTTATATTCTTGTATATAGGGGGCAGTATTATAGTAGTTATATTCTTGTACATAGGAGCAGTATTATAGTAGTTATATTCTTGTACATAGGGCAGTATTATAGTAGTTATATTCTTGTACATAGGAGGTAGTATTATAGTAGTTATATTCTTGTACATAGGAGGTAGTATTATAGTAGTTATATTCTTGTACATAGGAGGCAGTATTATAGTAGTTATATTCTTGTACATAGGAGTAGTATTATAGTAGTTATATTCTTGTACATAGGAGGTAGTATTATAGCAGTTATATTCTTGTACATAGGCGCAGTATTATAGTAGTTATATTCTTGTACATAGGAGTAGTATTATAGTAGTTATATTCTTGTACATAGGAGCAGTATTATAGTAGTTATATTCTTGTACATAGGAGCAGTATTATAGTAGTTATATTCTTGTACATAGGAGCAGCATTATAGTAGTTATATTCTTGTACATAGGAGCAGTATTATAGTAGTTATATTCTTGTACATAGGAGGTAGTATTATAGTAGTTATATTCTTGTACATAGGAGTAGTATTATAGTAGTTATATTCTTATACATAGGAGCAGTATTATAGTAGTTATATTCTTGTACATAGGAGTAGTATTATAGTAGTTATATTCTTGTACATAGGAGCATTATTATAGTAGTTATATTCTTGTACATAGGAGGCAGTATTATAGTAGTTATAGTCTTGTACATATGAGCAGTATTATAGTAGTTATATTCTTAATATATAGGTGGCAGCATTATAATGTTTTCTCAAGCCATTTTACAAGAACACCAGTTCATCACAGTCAAAATCACCAAAATAACAGTTGGCAGATTTGGCCATTCAATAAGCTTCTTGGTCAGCCATATGTTAAAGTGCTTCATTTACTTTTCCTAGTGGATATCAGCTATGTATCTTACCTGTTGCTTACAGTAGCCAACAAAGAGTCCTTTCTGTGTCTATAGTCCTCAGCACTGGAGCCCTGGGAGCCCCCTCCACTGTACCAACTAGATGTTTCACCCAACGGTGAGTTGAGGTAGCTGCCCCCCACAGACTGTGCCAAAGAGGGGGGTCTAAGGAACGAAACACTCCCTCTGCCACTGCTTTGGCTGGTAAGACTGCTTCGCATTATCTTCTCTGAACCATGCAAGAAGAGAGATCTATCCACTGGTGGCCTTTGTTTTTCCAGAGCATGGAAGTCCGTGAATACTGAGAGTGGCTGGTCCTTTAAAGGACAATCAAAATGAGAAGGATTATGGTGGCCAACTCTACTATCCATGTGGGTACTTCCATGGTCCCAGTGTGCTCTTTGCCCTACCTTTAAACGTTCAGAATTTTCTGGTGGTTGAGTCCACATGAGGCTACCAGGTAAGATTGCTTTCACAGGTCCCAGATTAGGCTCTGGTGGTTTCAGAAATGATTTAACAGGCACAGATTGCTCTTGTTTGCAGCTCAAGTAGTCAAGAGACAATAACTGGTGGGGGGCACATGGAGATTCTTCTTTCCGAACCCCACTTGTGCCATCAACATCCATTAATGTCCTATCATCCAAATGTACAGGATTACCAGATTCTTTATTATCAGTCTCTGAAGAGCTTGCCTCCGATGTTCTGGTCTGAGCCTCGTCTTCCACGGGCCAGTCTCCATCCACGCTCATCTCCTTAAAGAAAGGTAAACTCAAGTATTGGAGGATTCCGCTCTGTGTGGACAAGCTATGTCTCAGTTGGCTCGCTTGGTCACTGAGGCCTAAGGGTTTCTGTAATAGTAAAGAAGGTGCTCTTATTACTGTGCTCAATGACGAGAAACAGTCAGTCTCTGATTCTCGAAGTGTAGAAATAGTCCTCTCCATTTCACCTTCCATTTGGGCAGATTCTCCACATCGTGCCTCTTCTACCTGACTGTATGGAAGAGTCACAGAAGAGGTCACAGGACTAATGTCTGGAATTCGAAAGGGTTTTGCTTCATCCAAAGGACTGCTGCTACAGCCAAAGTATCTCCCTTGACGGTGCCCAGAATCTCTTGCATCCTTACGAGCCTGACCTGTAGCCTTTGGTCTCATCTTCACTTCATCCCTCCAGGATTCTGCAGGTCGCTCGGCTAGTTGGCACACCTGCAAGTATGTTTTGGCCTGTGAGCACTGGCTCAGGTCAGATGAGTCCCTGGCATTGAATTCTGGATACAAATCTGTCTCCGTCACATAAGGAAAGCCTCGGAGGCTCCCTCGGTTTGGCCGAGTGTCAGTCTCCACCACAAAACGCCCATCAGGTCCGCGGCTTATCCTCTCCAAAGGAACACACTCCCCAACGTGACTCTCGTAAATGGTGTACTTGCCACTTGTGCTGCTTCCATGGCTCACACCAAGATTGTTCACAGTCTTCTCACCCAAGTGGAGAGACTTGCGGAAGCTTTCGTAAGGTGATACCTGAAGCTTGAATCTCACGAGACTGTCGGGGCTGTTAGAACCATTAGTATTTCTGGGAAATAGAAAAAGAAAATCATTTTAAACAAAAATTTATGTAAACAAGAAAAAAAAGTATTGGGTGAAAATGTCACTAAAAGGTGCATTCCAGCTAATGACTAATGTGCTCTACATTTAAAATCGGACTAGAAAACTGTTGTAAATATTGTCGAGTCGAATCTGTCATTGAGGATGCAAGTTATGGTACTTTTGATCAGTTTCAGAACCAATTCAGCCTTTGCAACCTTGTCAAAGGCAGGACTGAAATGAAAATCTGGCAACTGACAAGTGATTGACAAAACCAAGAATTAACCCATGGCAACCAAGCAAAAAGAAAAATATAGACTGTTGCTGTGGATTAAATCACCATATTGCTACGATAAAAACATATTCAACCAACTTTTGGGACAATTAAGTTTTGCCAAAAAATGTTCTCAAATGAAGGATTTTGTATTTTTTTTTTTTTTTATTTAAGGCAGCTAAATCTTTTTTTTTTTTTTTAAGAGGACCTCAAAGTCACCATGATCCTGCTACAGCTCAACACTAAGGTCTGTGCGACTGTGAAGGAGATGCATGATCATGAGGACATAACACTGATAAAATTTAGACTTGCAACCACCATGTGTCTACTGAGGCAGGATCTACCAGTCACCGATTGGTGGTCGGAGCATAAAGACGTAAAGCAAAAACGGCAATGATCGAAGCTACAGACAGGCAGCATGAAATGAGTGAACGGGAAGTGACGTATGAGCATGAAGACACTTACTGTGAAGGAGAAGCTTTCTTGGGTTGGGAGAAGACCATTGGTGCATCTGGAAGGTTATGAGAACACAACAGGGATCAATGAGGAGTAGAACTCGAGCCAATGTGACCTGTATGTCTTAGTGACCTACTTATCATCTTGATGTATCTAAGCTATCCAAAGAACTTAATACCAAGAACACATGGATCTAACCCAAGCCAAAGCGTCTTAAAATCCTCTTTTCGTAAATCTGTATTGCACATAAGCAACGCTATTAGCTTATCAGCCAGAGAGGACATTCTTAATCAACAATTTACTACGTGCCTCGGCAGGAAAAAATTATTAAATTTGGGATATGTGTTTTTGAAAGTAGTGGTGCTTGCCTGTAACATTCACCAGAGCTCTACTTTCACTCAGAAGAGACATAAAGCTCAATTGTTTGCTGTGAGGTACACCTTCACAACTTGTCTCTACTACTTCTCATACATGAAATCTCCTGTATATATGTAGCAGAGTTGAGTTTTCAATTTACACTCACTGTGCCATCATAATGTTTTCTAAGGGGTTAAATCTAACAAAAAAAGCAATTAAAGTGGACCTTTTACTACCTTCACAAATTCCAGTTCTTCCCCTCAATAGGATCCAATCCACCGATTCTGGTGCTGTTGGAACTTTTTCATTAGCCTCTACCATTCCCAAGCAATCATTTCTGTTATGTTCAGCTCCCAATATGCTTAAAAGGCTCTCTACTGTCAGGTGGGCAGTTCCCAGACCGTCTACTGCATCCCAGAGACCGCCCACCTGAAAATGGAGAGCCTAACTAACATATTGGAAGTTGCTCAGGAACAGAGGGAGCTAAAGAAAAAATTCCTACTGCACCAGAATCAGTGGAATGGCATCTACTAAAGGATGCAAAGAGTCGGAGTTGGTGACGGTGATGATAAGGCCCCTTTAAGGGTGTTTTCACACTGAGTTTTGCTGTGTCCTCTGGAGGTATAGATAGAGAATTAATGCCTCTGTATGTTATAGCATTGAAGACTGCACTATTACATACAGAAAAAAAAGGTATGCCAACACATACCAGATAGACAGAGTCCAAAATTCTCTTTTCATCAGGTGAATCAGGGACCTATGGATACTTTGACTATGCACATATGGCAAACGGACACTGCAAAATACAGTGGGAAAGCAGCCTAAAAAATTACATTCAGCACTGCAGCATCTGTATTCCTAATAAGGCACTTCTATCGTATCGATAGCCCTCATAAAAAGCACTTGTCAAAATGAGACCGCTGTTTTCTGGAGGAATGTGTTTTCGACAAAGTATGACCTAGCACAAAACATTAAGTCTAAGCTATAAGGCAGCAGAATCATGCTATCCACATGGCGCATTCTTGGTTAACTACTTTTGGACCATGCCCTTAATTTATGGCCACCGATCCACTGTAAAAGCATATTGCTCAATACGGAAGATCACAGATTAAAACTGAATTTGCTGCCTTCTAACCATTAGAATGCAAATAAAGATGCTCGAAATCCTGTTCATCATGGGTCTATGGTAAGGATAATAGACATTTAGAACCATAGAAGCAATTGCAAAAATATTCCATATTAAGATTTTAAGTCGAAACCTCTACGTGACATGGAATACCAATATAAAGATCTCACAAATCTGTGGTCCTCTATGCTCCAGATCTACTGATATGAATGTACCAACATGTTTAGTAGTATGACAGGGGACATGCAGGGTAAACACAAAAGCAAGGGCCACATAATGTACACAACAAAGTAAAGAAATATGGACCCCACGCAGGCTGGGTATATACTTCCTCCAATCCGAAAAGTAAATAATAATACAATGTGTAGGTGGAGCTGATGAATGGTAGACAATACTGTGGTAGCACCATACTCATGCAAATCTGCAGTCATGGAGTAATGGGGTGATTCAAATGGAGCCTTTGGTCTGAAGACAAGGGTTGTACTGTATATCCGTCAGGAAAACAATGAGATACCTTACATGTTTGAGAATCTAAATATTTGGGAACTGAGCTCAAATTCTGACTTTGTGTTGTAATCTGCCTGAACTAGCTGCAGATTCCTTAGCTCAGTAGCTCAACAGCCTTTAGAAGGACATGAATGAGAATTATATTGTCTCTGGTATCTTTAACCTTGTAGGTAAAGATGGTTGGCTATACATATTTTGTATATCCTATTTCTACATGTTCTTTTAAACCACCATCTGCTAGACATATTTTGCTTCAGTACAACAACTGATTTCAGAACTTGGTTCCTTCATAAAGTCACAAAAATAAAAACTATATTTGGCATATGAAGAAATTTTAGCCTTTGGCTTCCGCACCTTGGAAAATCCTGGAATTTTCCACTATACTTGTATCCATTAAGGTAACTTTGTAATCTATAATTCATTGTCAGAAACCTAACATCGGTCACGGTGATCCCATCTCTCATTCTATTCCATGTCGTCAGATCTTCTGTAAGTTAAGCTGACCATAGACAAAAATACTTGCTTCCCTTAGATGAGTGCTCTGATGTTCACCCTTTAGACATGTCCATATAATAATAATAAAAATATGCTTCATTGTTCCACAAACATGGGAACTTTCCAGAGTCACTGTTCAACACAACAATTAGTTACTAAAAAAAAACTTGGGGGCTCGTCTGGGACATCAAGTAGATTTCTATTTCTTTGAAAACATAAAATCCATGCAGAGATTATTGGCCCAAATTTTCGTTGTGTCTATGTTCAGCTCAATTTGGAGCATATCTTCCTTATCATCATACGAAACATTTTGGTTTATTCAGACTTATCTGCCTCCTTGTTACTATAAAAGATCAAGATCTACCATTATTTGCCACCAAATATCCAAATATTTTGTTGACAATATTATATTATTACACACAGAGCAGTGGAGGCGGTAAGCCAAACCGCAAACTCTGACTACTCTATTTTTCCACTGCCTGACTTTCTAAATGGCTGACAGCCATGGTGGAGGCAGATGCGGTAAAACTCCTCTATTTCAGTGTTTTCCGACTCCACCCAAAACTTACCCCTAACCCATAGCCCTGGTTACACATCTAATATCTATCCCAGAACCCATATGTCCAAATTTTGTGACATACCCATCACCACTTTCACAAACACGTCTATTATGGTGTCCATCTATATAGGGGATGACTATTTCGCTCTATATCTCTTGTTATGGGATATAGATTCCTTTACATTACTAACATCTCACAAGCAGTTTTTGTACGTCTCGTATAAGTGCACCCATTCCTTCAAAAATATCCCACATCTCCAAAACCTAGGCCTAACGTCCTTCACGGTCTAGATGTAGATAGGTTTCCTACTAGTTTACACCTGCCATATGTCTGACAAGGATCTGCACAGGGGCATGTAATGTACTTTTATCCTCATCGTGTAGGTTGCTAAATGAACTTTTCATGTTGTGGACATCTCACTTCTAACTAGATGAATGATTCCTCTGCTGTCTTACCTTGCTGCCTCCGTTTCCGCCTTCGTCTTGCTCTGCGCCGGTTCATCAAACAGGCCACTATGGTGCTGAGGATAATCGCCAGGGTAAGGAAACAGACACCCCCGACTACACCCGCCATCAGCGATTTCTGCTGGACCTCTGGATGCTCTGTCTGCGAGGGGTAGACTTTCATCCCTGTATAATAGGTGGCATAAGACATTAGTGGCCAAGTCCAGCTTATCACATGGAGATATCCCTATCTTACAAAGTAGAGAAGAAGAATCAGCATATATCCTGCTATGCATGTAACCACAAGGATAACCAATCCCAACCACGTACAGTGTAAGGGAAGGTGAAAGCACCAAGGAAACGTATCACTTGTGAAACTTGCTTATGCAGGTACATAGATAAGTGCCAAAAGTGCTGTTTCAGCAAATACAGCAAAAGCACTTATTGATGTATAAACAAAGATAGCAAGATTTTCCAGCTCAGAAGTTCTTGTAGTGCTGTGACCTTCCTTTGCATTACAAAGGAAGAATTTGCTAGCACTTTTTGATCAGTGAACTCTTCAACTACAAGCGATCACAAAAATAAAAGGACAGAACCACAGCTAACCAGGACCTTACAGGGCAAGGTGGCACTAAATCATTGGTGTCGCTCCTAATTTTCAACACTGGATGGACAGCACCGATCATAAAGCAATGGCATATCCTAGTGATATCCAATCATTTTATCAGATGGGAGCACCCCGTTAAAAGCAATAGATCATAGGGTAAGGTAGGAGGTAAGTCCATGGGCTTCTACCCACATTAGTGAATAGAGTTTATACATTAAAGTGTAACCCCTTTTTGTACTATTGTGTAGGGAGGGGTTCAGTGAGAATTTTTGTAATTTACTTTATTAACCTATTTTATTTCCTTTTAATAGAAACAGGCTCTAAAGCTTTCCCTAGTAATGCTCTAAATATATGTTGGCGGGGAGATCCCGTATTGCCAGTATGTACATCTATAGCTGTTGCCAAAGGTAATGGCTAGAGATGAGCGAAGTATTCAAAAATTCGATTCGGCAACTTCGCGGAATTTCGTGATATGATTCTAGTCGATCCAAATTAAATTGCGGCGAATCACGTACCAAAACAGCTATTTAATGGCTGCAGAGAACTGGGGTGGGCGGCAAAATGGCAGAAACCCTTGGATGGGGCGGTCATGTTTGACCACTGCATCCAAGTTGTTAAAACCCCGGATCTGGGGGGGATTTAACACCTTGGATGCAGCGGTCAAATATGCCGTGTTTGCTCGCGAAGGGGTTAAAGGGATGTGACATCACAGGGCTGGCTGCTGATTGGCTGCTTGCATGTCATTGTGGGTGATCCCGCGTTCCCAGAGTTCCTTGCCCCATTTTGAACTAAATGCGAATCGTTAGAACAAAGCGTGAGGAAATTCAGATTCGATGCAAATTGAATATTTCCTGAAATTTTGATCGAATTCCACTTCTGCAGCTTCGATTCGCTCATCTCTAATAATGGCTGTATTTTCAGTTTCATACCACCTAAAAAAAGTGCTTCCGATGTCATATGAAAAACAAAAAATTTATATAAATGGAGAAACCCCACTGTGTGTTTAACCAGTAATTTCTCCATTGTTTTAGAGCCGCAATCTTGGTCACATATTAATGCTGAGACTCTCAGCACCTTTTATTAGCTGATAAGAAACCAAAGACATAGGTATCTGAAGTGACCCGCTACCTTTGGTAACTTCTATATCTGCATATACTGGCAATATACAGTGCATACCTCTCCGAGCTCCCGAACAACACTTGGTTAAAGCGTTACTAGGGAGAAGTTTAGAGCCTGCTGTCTACTAAAAGAAAGCAAAAGTAGTTAATAAAATATATTACAAAAATGTTCACCAAACACACCTGCACTATTCTGTTCCCTCTAGTGGTAGCAAGGTTGATCACAAATTTTACCCCCCATGCAGGGGATTTAGGCCCCATGCACACAACCAAGTGTGCATCTGATGTGGGGCCGAGTTTGCAGCGGAATGTTCTTGGATGAAACTCGGAATGACATCTGAGTGACTCCGTAATGTATTTACCTCTATGGGAGCTTCCAATGTGTTCTGTTCCGATGATATTGCTCTATTTTCATCGGAACGGACCATTGGACGCCCCCTCGGAGGAGTATTACATGGCAAACTCAGCCGTGCGCATGGAGCTTTGAGCTGTGAATGAGAGAAGCAAAGCCACAAAATATAAAACCTATACAGAATTATGGACCAATTTAGATTACAAAGAAGCAAAATTGTGTGCAAGGGTGAGACATTGACATTTATTTATGTACGTACTAATCTAATTTTCTACGGTTATGAATATTTCCAGTGCTAGTTACATTTTTGGCAGAGAACTGAATAACTTTTGTAAAACTTTAAGTAACCATTGTCTTGGGTGCCTGCCAGATGCTGGTGCAGCAAATATCTAATAGGAGGGCAATGGGAGCCGGGAGCGTAGTCTTTTCCCACTCACTTAAGCTCATGAGCCGAATGTTTATGGAAATCTTTAATAAATGCTTATTTTTCTACCCGATGTATAAAATGCAATGTATATAGAAGTCAGAGTGCTGAGCGGCAGAAACGGTCACGTCAAACAAGGGGCTTGTTAGAATAGCATTACCCATGATGCCACACTGTAAATCCTTTGTACTGTAACCCAAAATCATACAGAAACCTTCATACAGAAACCTTACCTGGAATTTGGAGGTGTTTACAGGTTCTTGGCAAGACAATAAGCAGTACATGTCTCATATACTAGGTGTATTAGGATGGGTTGTCTACTTTAGTGCTTTTTTTTTTTGCATTTTTAATAGGCGCTGCTCCACTAGTTCTGGCACAGTTGGAATTCTCTCTCTAGCCCCCACCAGTGCTGAGCAATCAGTGCCATTAGTTTTGGTGCCCGATAGGTTAGACTCTGTACTGTCACGTGGTCGGTGTCAGGAAGTGCAGACTCTCTAACACTGTCCAATCAGCGTTGATCAGTCACAGAATAGATTGTTATCCTCAGTGTATCTAATCATGAGCTTACCAGATATACGCATTGGAGATTAATGAAGACTGGAGTTCCTCATACTAGTCTTCATAGCCCGGAGGTGGCGAAGGCTGCACCTCATACATCACGAGGTGCTCACCTCCTCAGAAATAAGGTGCACCCTCCGCCAGGCCTGACTTGTAGCTGGCATACATTTCCCCCATCATTTACACCAGATTTTTGGTGTAAGTGATGGTAAACCAGGTGGGGCTCCTGGCACGTCCTTGCCATACCCCTTTTCTGGGAAGGTGTAGAGAATGGCGCAGAAATCAAAAAGTCGCAATTTTTTGCACAAAAATTGTCATACAAGGCATAATAAATTTCCCCGATTGTTGAGTCATTATACATATAATTCTTTAAATCATTAGAAAATTACCTTTCTTTAAACTGTTTTTATGTCAAACATTTATAAGAATTTTTGATTTTTTATTTCTTTTCATGTCATTATCTCTATTTAAAAATAAGTACTATATCCTGCAATTTTCACTCTGACCACTAAGCCTAATAATAGATTGACACTTGCCAATACTTTTGGGTTTTCTTTTCAGCAGTCACCTCATTTACATCAAACACAGGATTACAATAGATAACACCTATATAGATAACATCACTGAGCCATCACTGAAAATAGATGATGTCACAACTTATCTCCTGGTCAGAGCAAGTCTTAAAAATTCTTCCATAGACCTCAATGAGTTGGCTCCAGTCTATTGCTACCTGTGGCCATGAGCCTGCTGTAAACAATTACTAACAATTGCCTTTGGATCTGCTATGTACATAAGCCTATTCACAGTCTGTGTGTCAGTGTAACACTGACAGGCATGATATACTGCCATAAGAAGGTTCTGCTGTATTACAGAAGTGATCAAAAGATTGCATTTCCTCTACTAGAACTAACAAAGAATAGTAACCCCTTCCTGACATCCACCATACATGTATTGTGGATGTCGGGACTTTAGACATGGTACCCACTAGGAGTTGAGTAGGCACCATAACTGCCCGGTCTCCGCTGTTTTACATAACTTAGACCTAGCAACAATTCTTCTCTTACGATACGATCAGTGCTGGCTGCCATATTAACAGGCATTGCCATCCCCCAAAGCTAGATCAGGGGATGGCAGTCCATTACCATGACAGCCGGGAGTCTTGACATTATGGAGCTTCTATAACACAGGGCAGTGCGTAGTTGGAGTGAAAGGATTTTACAATACACTGCCATAAATTAAGACTGCAGTATATTGTAAGAGTGATGATCGCCAAGGGGGTTTAAAAAAAAAAAAAAAAGTATAATAACTATATGTATACACACACAAACTATACTATAAAATGCAAATATATATAGTTAAGTAAAAAAAAAAAAAAAAAAAATATATATATATATATATATATATATATATATATATATATATATATAAAAATTCTAATCACCCCTCCTTCCCTAAATTATATATAAAAATAAACAAAATCAAACAAAAACAGATTAGGTATGTCAGAGTTCAAAAATACTATAAACATGCAAAAATATAAAAAAAATTTACAAAAAATCAAAATGGCAATCAATGTTTTTATGTGTTTATTATGACAAAATAGAAATAAAAAAATGTGAACTCTTACCCATAGCGTAATGTGAATGAATGCATAGTGTTTGCCTGCAGTGCCATCTAGTGGCAATTCTCATAAATATAGTGTAAAGATTAGGAAGGACCCGACCCACGAAGACTACTCACACAGCTCCTCCACCCCCTTTTAGGTTGCTGCTTTTTGACACTTCTAGTTGCCATATATGCCAGGGGCCTGAAATGTTTTCTGGCCAGACATTACGACCAATTCATGAGTCTTCTCCACTCACCTGCTGTAGAGATATTGACAGAATTACTCGGGTCACTGATGTAATCTCCAGCGAACGCCACCAGGCGGAACTCGTACATGGCGTCCTGGAAAACAAAGCTGTGATTTAGTTCAGGGTTGTATTTATTAGGCATAGATTTATAATATATATTATACATATCTATCTAATCTGTTTATCTATACAACTATATAGTGTTGTGTCTATTCATTTTAAGGGTCTGATATCATTTTAGGAGTCTTGGGTCTCAAGTAAGTGTCTGGGTTTGGGGGTCAGAATGAATATCAGGTTTGGCCTGGAGTCTTAATTATTTTTTGGGTTGTGGTCTGGGGTCTGATTTAATCTAGGGATGTTGTCTGTCTTAATTTAGGGGTCTGAGTTAATTTTCAAGTTCAGGTCTGGGTCTGATTATTTTTAGAAGTATGGCTTGTGTCTAAGTTAATTTTAGGGTTCTGATATAATTTTAGGAGTCTGGGTTGGGGGTCAGAATGAATATTGGGTTTGGTCTGGAGTCTTAATTATTTCTTGGTTTGTGGTCCGGGATCTGAATTTATCTAGGGATCTGGCTTGGGGTATGATGAGTTAATTTTATGTATAAACTAATTTTAGGTGTCTGGGCTGGGATCAGAATAAATATCACAGGTTTGGTCTGGGGTCTGAATTATTTTTAGGGTTTTGGTCTGGGGTCTGAATTTATTTAGGGGTCAGGTCTGGGGTCTGATTTATTGTAGAAGTCTGACCTGGGGTCTAAGTTAATTTAGAAGTCAGGTCTGGGGTTTGATTAATTGTAGGGGTCTGGCCTGTAGGATAAATTCATTTTAGAGGTCGGATTTGGGGTCTGAATGAGTTTAGGGCCTGGCCTGGGATCTGAATGAGTTTAGGGGCTTGGTCTAGGGTCTAAATGGTTATTTATCTGGTTGTTCCACTAACCAATAGTGAATCTTGAGGTAAATACTTTTTATAACTTGGACCTTCCCCTGACTGCAGACCCAGGTTGTCGGGTATTTACAGAGATGAGTACCCCTGTTTTAGAGGAAAATGGAATATGGACGCACCATATGCTGTGAATGCCTACAGAACCATAAGGATCCCATGTGTCGCTATAAGGCTCAGCGAACTGATCCTTAAGGTGGTTGTCCAGCTATAAAGAATAATAGCAAACTGTTAGAATTTATCATCGCTACTTGATCGATGGCGGTCTGACCCCACCAATCCTTAGAATGATGGAGCACCTTCAGTCTTTCTTGAGTGGGCTGTGTTGAAGTTCCCTGTACAGTGGGTGTCTGGCGGAAGAAAGGATGAAGGTATCTTTGTACCTTAATTCTCGGGATAGTCCTGTCAGCCTGCCATCCAATTGATCAGTTGTCACGATGATGCCAACGCTCATTACTGGTCATCATAGTCAACTGCATGTGTCCACGCTCTTCCCATCATTGGCATAACGCCTTCCGCTTCTAGGTGAACTGTGCTTGTTTCTCACCTTAACCAGTCCAGGAACGAGCAGCTCGGTCTGCATTGTAGGGATGGCATCATCAAGCAGCTCCCAGTCTCCTTCATCACGCCGACACTCTAGGCCATATCCACGTAGAGGATACAAGGATCGCAGAGGTGGTGTCCATGTCAGCAACACTCCACGGGACGTCTCATTGGCAGCCAGGAAGCGAGGAGGGGTAAGGGTATCTCTAGAGTCTGTGGTGGGTACAGGAGGAGGCAATGTGGTGGGTGGGACACCTGAGAGGCCAAAATAGTAGTGATTATTGAAGACAGAGAAAGAAGTTAGAAGATGTGAGACGGAAAGAGGGGATACCACCAGCAACGAGGAAGGTAGACAGACAGCAGTGGAGGTTTCTTCTGTCTTGTGTATACTCACTGAGAGGAGACGCGGTCACAATCTCGCTGAATGGCCCACTCCCCAATTTGTTCTGAGATAAAACACTGAACTGGTAGGGGCTGTCGGCCTGCAGATTCTCCACCACCAGAGAGCTGGCTCCGACCGGCGCCGAAAGGGAGATCCATTCATGGTGACCATGTGACAGTCGCTTTACCCTGATAGCAGCATAAAAGACATCCAACAACGATTAGGGACCATTCATATAATGCCATGACTGTAGCCTATTCCTAAAGGGGGACTCCCAAATAAACCTAATCATGAAGCGATGCAACTGTCTAATATACTTTGTGTATCGATAGGCTTTTTACTAGTTCTGCTTGCTGTTACTCTGTGGAATCCTTTACTATATATTTCCAGAGGATAAGAACCTATCTTAGTCATGTGATCACCAGACAGTTGCAGGGTTGAAAAAAAAAAAATCTAGGTCGATCAAGTTCAATCATTTTATACCTCCAAAATCCAGTCGATCCAGAGGAATGCAAAAAAGCTCTTTAAGTGGCAGACAGTCAGTTAAAGGGGTTGTGCCATTATGGACTCTTATCCCCTATCCATAGCACAGGGAATAAGTGTACAATTGCTAGGGGGCCCGATCACCGGGTCCTCTAGTGATCAGGAGGACGGGGGATCGAAAGTCCCCCTAAAGCCTCTTACTGAATGGAGTACCAGTTTCTTTACATGACAGTCGCTCCATTCACTGCTATGGTACTGCTGGGACTGTAATACCCTGCAGTAGAAGTGAATGGAGCGCCAGTCATGTAAGAGCACTGGTGGACCCTGCGACAGGGGATAAGTGTCCATAACAGTGCCCAAAACTACTCAAGATAGGGTTGCACCAGTGCTTTATAGAAGGGTAAGGTAATACATTCCTCTGTAGAAACTTAGCATTTCCTAATACACAGCCAGATATTGACTGGCATGGAGTGCTACGATGTACAGTGGGGAAAAAAAGTATTTAGTCAGCCACCAATTGTGCAAGTTCTCCCACTTAAAAAGATGAGGCCGGCCTGTAATTGACATCATAGGTAGACCTCAACTATGAGAGACAAAATGAGAAAACATATCTAGAAAATCACATTGTCTGATTTTTAAAGAATTTATTTGCAAATTATGGTGGAAAATAAGTATTTGGTCAATAACAAAAGTTCATCTCAATACTTTGTTCTATATCCTTTGTTGGCAATGACAGAGGTCAAACGTTTTCTGTAAGTCTTCACAAGGTTGGCACACACTGTTGCTGGTATGTTGGCCCATTCCTCCATGCAGATCTCCTCTAGAGCAGGGATGTTTTGGGGCTGTCGCTGAGCAACACGGACTTTCTACTCCCTCCAAAGGTTTTCTATGGGGTTGAGATCTGGAGACTGGCTAGGCCACTCCAGGACCTTGAAATGCTTCTTACGAAGCCGCTCCTTCGTTGCCCTGGCGGTGTGCTTGGGATCATTGTCGTGCTGAAAGACCCAGCCACGTTTCATCTTCAATGGCCTTGCTGATGGAAGGAGGTTTGCACTCAAAGTCTCACGATACATGGCCCCATTCATTCTTTCATGTACACGGATCAGTTGTCCTGGTCCCTTTGCAGAGAAACAGCCCCAAAGCATGATGTTGCCCCCCCCATGCTTCACAGTAGGTATGGTGTTCTTTGGATGCAACTCAGCATTCACTCTCCTCCAAACACCACGAGTTGTGTTTCTACCAAACAGTTCTACTTTGGTTTCATCTGACCATATGACATTCTCCCAATACTCTTCTGGAACATCCAAATGCTCTCTAGCAAACGTCAGACGGGCCCGGATATGTCCTGGCTTAAGCAGGGGGACACGTCTGGCACTGCAGGATCTGAGTCCCTGGCGGCGTAGTGTGTTACTGACGGTAGCCTTTGTTACGTTAGTCCCAGCTTTCTGCAGGTCAGTCACTAGATCCCCTGTGTGGTTCTGGGATTTTTGCTCACCGTTCTTGTGATCATTTTGACCCCACGGGGTGAGATCTTGCGTGGAGCCCCTGATGGAGGGAGATTATCAGTGGTCTTGTATGTCTTCCATTTTCTAATTATTGCTCCCACAGGTGATTTCTTCACACCAAGCTGCTTGCCTATTGCAGATTCAGTCTTCCCAGCCTGGTGCAGGTCTACCATTTTGTTTCTGGTCCTTCCACAGCTCTTTGGTCTTCACCATAGTGGAGTTTGGAGTGTGACTGTTTGAGGTTGTGGACAGGAGTCTTTTATACTGATAACAATGTCAAACAGGAGCCATTACTACAGGTAATGAGTGGAGGACAGAGGAGCCTCTTACAGAAGAAGTTACAGGTCTGTGAGAGACAGAAATCTTGCTTGTTTGTAGGTGACCAAATGCTTATTTTCCACCATAATTTGCAAATAAATTCTTAAAAAAATCAGACAATGTGATTTTCTGGATTTGTTTTCTCATTTTGTCTCTCATAGTTGAGGTCTACCTATGATGACAATTACAGGCCGGCCTCATCTTTTTAAGTGGGAAAATTTGCACAATTGGTGGCTGACTAAATACTTTTTTACCCCACTGTAATATCAACAATCCTCCTCCACTGTAGACTAGTTCCAGTACATGATTCTTATCCTCTGGAAGTAAATAAATAACATTTTTTTTGTATATACGGTCAGTACAATACGACAACCTAGCTATAGGGCTGTACTTACCCTCTGTGTGGATCTACACCTGACTATAACTCAATACACACGCTTCTCCGCTTCTAAGCTAAGGCCTATACATTCAGTGGTTGCTAGGGATGTTCTGCCTGACAACACCACTGGAAACTGTGGTTGTTAGGCAAGTTTCCTTAGCAACCATACTCACATATTCATTTCAAGACTAGACTGAGAAACGGCACAATCCCCATTGTGCTCTGATTTATCAACCAGGTGGTGGACCGGTCACGCAGGCCACAGATACTAGAAGGAAAGTCTGCCGGTTTACCTAATATCTGCGAGGAACTATTATCAGACTTTATCATACATTGAGGCCTATGCTCTTCTATATGAATGAGTTCTATACACTCTGTTATTTATCACTGGCTGGCTAGACCATAGGCAACCAACAAGAAATAGAGGCCAGACTAGATTTTTGGCAATTCCTTTTAGTTAATTCCTTGAGGCAGACTTTCATGTAACATCGGTGGTCAGCGTTTACAGTAAATACGAGTTTAAAGGGGTTCTTTAGGATTCTGATATTGGTGGGCATTGCTTTCAGCATGGAGATGAGACCTTAAAGTAGACATTCCACCAACTTTCTTTATAGATGCAATAGGTGCAGCTCCACTGATTCTGGCACGGTTGGAATTTTTTTCTCTAGCCCCCACTGTTCCTGAGCAATCATTTATATTAGTTTCGGCAATCAATATGCTTATTAGTCTTTATTCTGTCAGGTGGGCGGTGGGCAATTAGTCTAGGACCTCCCACATGACAGTATAGAGTCTACTTATCATGTTGGATTCTGAAACTAACAGAAATGATTGCTCAGTAATGGTGGGGGTTAGAGAAAAAAAATGCACTAGAATCAGTAGATCGGTGTCAGTAGATCAGTAATTGTAAAGAATTGGAGATGGTATAGGTGGCGAATGGTCCTTGTTAACAAGTTGCTTAAATTTTTTTCTTAAATTATTTGCAATGTAAAACTCAAATCGCAAAACTAGACATCCTCCTCCATAATTTTGGATACACAGAGAACCCCTTTAATACAAAAGACAATTGGGGGATCATTTTACACAGCAGAGGTGCACAACCCAATTCACAGCCAGTAATTCATAAGGATTTATCGGAATTAAAGACATTTAATAAATGGACGCGATGTTCAGTGGCAAATGGGGATTATTTTTGTTTTATTTTAGCAATTTTCAACAATAATTTTACTAGCAAATTGTTATAAAATTGGGTTTATGGATTATTTTTGTCCATAACTTGGCCTCTGCTTGTGTCAATAATCCCTCCAGACACGCATGTAATCTACAATCACCACACATATAACATGGTTAGGAAAACACTGTGTTAGAGAGATGGATCTGCTTTACACAAAAAAAAATTAAAACAAAAATATATGAAAAATTAAAAAATTTTATTGATATTTTATCACGTGAATAAAATAAGGATGATGAATCACCACATGCAATCATTTATAAGTAACGGGATTATTTACATTCTATTTACTACATTTCTCAGTTACAACCAATATGGCCGCCATCATGGTTGCCACCGGGGTTGTCATCCAGCCTGCCCAGACTTACGAAAAAAAAAATCTGTCTAGCTATGCAATCTGGAGTCTAGGAAAGCAGAGTAAAATCCCTGGAGGCATCTGTAATGGGCCATGTGTAAGTATCGGGAAAACATACAAAATAGTAATTGCAATTTTTAATTTTTTTTTATGATTTTTGGAAAAGTAGATTTACAAAAAAAAAAAAAATTTCATTTTTTCATTCCATCATCCTATAAGGGGTACGTGGTGTTAATAAATTATATATAAGTGATGATGTGAAGCAGAACAGTCATGCTAGGGGGAACAGATACAGCCCCCATCATGGGTAACGAAGCATGCCAAGCCGCCATGTAAAAACATAGATACATCTCTGTCCTATGTTAGTAGAAAAAGACTCACAGCGGAGCATACCAAACGCTGAACCGCTGGAAGTAACCTCCATCAAAGCCGGCCACCCAGCTGATGTTCACTGCCGAGACCAGAGGCTGGGCCGAAACATTGCTCACCGTGTGCGGGCTGGTGCCTGCAAAGAGTCCAAAGTATCACAGCATTTGTGCCATACAAGGTGGAAAAAAAAGCTAAAAACATTTTCTGATCAAAATAATCTTAACCACTTCACATTTTATGTTTTTTTTCGTACATGCGGTTTCTTTTTGGTTACTCAAAGAATTTTTGGGTCTTTTTGGGGGGATAAATAGGGTTTTATTTGTCTGTTGTTTTTATTTTTCCATGTTTTTTTCTTTATTTTAATATCTTTAAAAAATGTAAAGAAGAAAGTAGTGGAAAAGCGTCTGTTGAAAACATTTTTCATGGTATTTTTATAGTGCAGTGTTAAATTTTTTTTTTTGTAATTGTTTTCCCTCTCACTTATGGTCATTTCTACATAGATGACACATAATGTTGGGTCGTTCGGGGAGGTGGGCCGAAGTGGCAGGGGATTGAATAGGTCACTAATGCTTCTTTTATTATTTATACAACTTCCCACCATTGCCCCATTATTTTTGTTTACCTTTTTTTTTTTTTTTTTTTTTTAATAAAGCTATATTTTTTTTATTTATAGCATCAATTACAGATCACTTTTTTTTTTTTTAAATATATTATTGTAATAGTCTTTCCATAGAATAAGTTCCATACAAAATTAATAAAAACCCTCCCCACCCCCCCAAGTGACCGGCCAGGAAAAAAATTCAAAAAACAAAAACATTTAATACCAGAAAATCCACCATACGTCATCCTAAAGGTATTTCCTAAATTTGATTTTTTTTTTTCTTCACAATCACTGATTTTTATTACCAAATTCCACTTTTATGGGGGAGACCTCTGAACGCCATTTGCTAATAATTAATAAATAATAATCTAATTATACAACCACTATACTTCTTTTCAAAGACAACCCGTTTAATAATATATAAATATAATATAAAAATATAATATATAAGTAAATGAATTAAATAAAATAGTAATATTAACACATCAATCAGATTTTTGTTCCGCCCCCTATAAATAGCAATAAGAATGTGATCATGTGATGTCATGAGTTCTGTAATATTTATTAACAAAAACATTTCCAAAAAATATTCTCTGATCCTCTGGAACTTAAATTCTCCTATAAACCCACGCTTGCCCTATATCTAACCATGTGCAATTTTCAACAAGAAAGTGTTTTTGAGAATTTTATTTTATTATTATTTCTGGCCATTGTGCGGTCGTTGTTATATATAGAAACTATTTTTAAAAAGTCTACAGATATTTTTGTTACAAATACTTTGGGCCTGTATTTATTTTTGGACCCCTTTATTTTAGGTCACATTAAGTATGCTTTTCTTTTTGTCTTATTTTAGCTACAGAAAAAAATTGTATGCTGACTTTCTAGATATTGGGATATTTTACTAACCCATCAAAACCCTTTCTTGTACCAAAGATGTGCCAAGTTGTTTTTTCTGTGTCTCCACTCACCACTTTTTACAAAAGTGGGCAGGACGTAGACCAAGGGATGTTTCAGCCTTACAAATTTACTGTAACTCATGTCAGAAAGCTGTCGCGAGTTATACGTGAAATTTATGCCAGTTCCTCTTTGGTGAATATTTCAAGAAGTGGTGTAGACCAGGCCGAAGCCTCGTAATAATTCAATGGGGAAATGGAACACCAGTTTTAATAAATTCCTGCCATTATGTCTATTATTTCATTAACGAAAATTTTTCTTTACCCACTGAATACATGGGAAAATAACTTACCCAAAACGAAGATGGTGGTGCGCGTACTGATACTTGCCACGTCATTGGCTGCCATGCACTCCCATTCGCCATGTTCCTCCTTGGTGAGGGGTCGAAATACCAAACTGCCATTGACGTCCATTTGAGCAATACTTTTCCCAGGTAACCCCATCTGTAGAACAAAATAATAGGCCAGTTCAATATTCTATAGATAGTGGCAGAACTACTGGATGTTATGGGGCCAGGGACTTTAGGGGGCTCGTGAAGGAGCCGGGATCGGTAAGTATATAGGGTCATTACCTGCTGGAGTAATCCAGCAGGTAGTGGCCTAAAGTCACTATGGGGGGTGCTTACTATATGGGGGCCTGTAATGAGGGCACTTTCTCAATGGGGGCTAATATAGGGGCTGTATACTGTGTGGAGGCCAGTAACTAAGGCAGCATACTGTACAGGGACCAATAAGGAGGAAATATACCATGTGGGGGATAAGTAAGGGGGCTTTATAAAATGTGGTGGCCAGTAAAGGGCGACGTTATACTGTGTGGGGGGCCAATAAAGGGAACAATATAATGTGTGAGTGCTGATAAAGAGGGCATTATACCCTATGAGGACCTGTAAAAGAAGCGATATAGCCTGTGGGGGCCAGTAAAGGGGGCGCTGGTCGTGGACGTGTGCACAGCGGGCAGTGACCGCAGATATTTATTATGTCTCACCTTGGTCCAGCTGATGATGGGGGGAGGGTCCCCTGTAGCAGAGCAAGGAACGATAAGCTCTCTCCCAACATCCTGGAAGTACTCATCCTTGGGGAGATCCATGAATGATGGAGGATCCTAGTGATATGAAAGACAGTGAGACAAAAAATAGAAACATACACTGACATTGCATACTGCTTGTGAGTGTACTGTACCTTTAAGATGACCACAGTGGGCAGCGACATGCCGGTTGTGCCATAGCTGTTATATGGGGTACAAGTGTACGTGCCTGGAGCATCATCATTACCCATGGCCACCACGATGGAACCGTCCTCTTGTAAATACCATCCAGGGAACTAGAAAGCAACATATAGTGGTGGTAGTAAACTGGGTAGTACAATCAGGGTGGCAGCCAAAGCAACAGTACAGCTATTCGTCTATTACTACTGACAACCAGCCTGTATATATCATGTTTGAGAGGCTGTCACAGCCCCGCCCCCTGTTACTGACATCACTGATATAATATAATGACATGTCATCAGACATGAGATCCACACACATTATACTACAGTACAGCTATTCATCTATTACTACTGACAACCAGCCTGTATATATCATGTTTGAGAGGCTGTCACAGCCCCGCCCCCTGTTACTGACATCACTGATATAATATAATGACATGTGATCAGACATGAGATCCACACACATTATACTACAGTACAGCTATTCACTGTTGGCGTAACGACTGGGCCCAGAGGGTAACGGGGCCCGCGGCCAGCTGGAAATGGCCGGGGCCCAGGACTACGACTACCATGATAGTGGTCGGGGAAGGCCTGGTTCCCCGACCGCTATACCTATTGTTAATGGAAAGGGGCCAGGCCCTTTCCATTAGATGCCAGCCCAGGGGAAGTGACAAAAAATTTAAAAAAATTATTTATACTCACCTGTCCTGGGCTCATCATTGTCTCCGGCGCTTTTCTGGCCTCACTGCTGGGGCCTAATCACAGGGGGCGCGCTGGCGTAATGACATCATGCCCCACGTGACCGCCGAGGTCCAATCAAAGATCCCAACGGTGACGTCTGGGGCATGGGACGTGGGGACCAAGAGACCAAGGAAGATGGGAAAGACAGCAGGATGGAGAGAGGATGCCCCGGAGAGGTAAGACAAGGTGAGTATAAGTGTTTGTTATTTTTAATCACTTCTCCTGGGCCTCTACTTATTATATTCTGGGGTCTGAGGAGACCCCAGAGTATAATAATAGCACCAGCTCTGGGGAGGGTAATGTGGAGCAACTAATATTGTGTGGGGGCCACTGTGGGCATATAATACTGTGTGGGGGCTACTGTGGAGCATATAATACTGTGTAGGGGCCACTGTGGGCATATAATACTGTGTAGGGGCCACTGTGGGCATATAATACTGTGTGGGGGCCACTGTGGAGCATATAATACTGTGTGGTGGCCACTGTGGAGCATATTATACTGTGGAGCATATTATACTGTCCCAGTATAGTTTGCATGCCGGGTGCTGCGCTGCTAACTCACCGTATTCTTGATAACTGCAGTTGTGGATACTAAAGCTGTATCTCTTTCAAGTATCTTTGATGTCGCTGCAGCACCCGTAACCATCACCGGGGCCCACAAGACCTTAGTTATGCCACTGGCTCTTCATCTACTACTACTGACAACCAGTATATATCATGTCTGAGAGGTTGTCACAGCCCCGCACCCTGTTACTGACACCGCTGATATAATATAATGACATGTGATCAGTCATGAGATCCGCACACCTTATACTACAGTACAGCTATTCATCTATTACTACTGACAACCACCTGTATATACAATGTCTTGCAAAAGTATTCATACCCCTTGAACTTTTTCACATTTTGTCACCTTACAACCACAAAACTAAATGTATTTTATTGAGATTTTAAGTGATAGACCAACACAAAATAGCACATAATTGTGAAGTGGAACGGAAATGATACATGGTTTTTAAAATTTTAATCAAATAAAAATCCGACGCGCAAAAGTCTTCAGCCCCCTCTACTCTGATACCCCTAAATAAAATCCAGCGCAATCAAGTGCCTTCAGAAGTCACTTAATGAGTTAATAGAGTCCTGCTGTGTGTAATGTAGTCTCAGTATAAATACACCTGTTCTGTGAAGGCCTCATTGGTTTGTTAGAGAGCACTAGTGAACAAACAGCATCATGAAGACCAAGGAACTAACCACACAGGTCAGAGATAAAGTTGTGGAGAAGTTTCAAGCAGGGTTAGGTTATAAAAACATATCCCAAGCTTTGGGCATCCCAAGGAGCACTGTTCAATCCATCATCCAAAAATGGAAAAAGTATTCTACAACTGCAAACCTACCAAGACATGGCCGTCCACCTAAACTGACAGATCGAGCAAAGAGAGCACTGGTCAGAGGAGCAGCCAAGAGGCCCATGGTCACTCTGGAGGAGCTGCAGAAATCCACAGCTCAGGTACAGGGAGAATCTGTCCACAAGACAACTATAAGTCGTGCACTCCACAAATCTGGCCTTTATGGAAGAGCGGCAAGAAGAAAACCATTGTTGAAAGAAAGACATAAGAAGTGCCGTTTGTAGTTTGCCACAAGCCATATAGGGGACACAGCAAACATGTGGAAGAAGGTGCTCTGGTCAGATGAGACTGAAGGTGAACTTTTAGGCCTAAATGCAAAGTGCTATGTGTGGCGGAAAAGTAACCCTGCTCATCCCCCTGAACACACCATCCCCACTGTGACACATAGGGGGCAGCATCATGCTGGGGGGGATGGGGAAGCTGCTCAGAGGTGATGGGAAGATGGATGGAGCTAAATACAGGGAAATCCTGGAAGAAAACCTGTTGGAGGCTACAAAAGACTTGCGCCTGGGAAGGAGATTCACCTTTCAGCAAGACAATGACCCTAAACATACAGCCAGAGCTACAGTGAATGGTTTAGATCAAAGAATATTCATGTGTTAGAATGGTCCAGTCACAGTCCAGGCCTAAATCTCATTGTGCATCTGTGACAAGAAAATTTCTGTTCACAGACACTACATCCAATCTGGCTGAGCTTGAGCTATTTTTACAAAGAAGAAGAAGGGGCAAAAATCTCAGTCTCTAGATGTGCAAAGCTGGTAGAGACAGACCCCAAAAGACTTGCAGCTGTTATTGCAGTGAGAGGTGGCTCTACAAAGTATTGATATAGGGGGGCTGAAGACTTTTGCGTGTCACACTATTCAGATTTTTATTTGATTAAAAGTTTGAAAACCATGTGTCATTTTCCTTCTACTTCACAAGTATCTGCTATTTTGTGTTGGTCTTTCATCTAAAATCTCAATAAAATACATTTAAGTTTGTGGTTGTAAGGTGACTAAATGTAAAAAAGTTCAAGGGGTATGAATACTTTTGCAAGCCACTGTAGCATGTCTGACAGGTTGTCACAGCCCCGCCCCCTGTTACTGACATCACTGATATAATGACATGTGATCAGACATGAGATCCGTACACCTTATACTACAGTACAGTTATTCATCTATTACTACTGACAACCAGCTGTATATATCATGTCTGAGAGGTTGTCACAGCCCCGCCCCCTGTTACTGACATCACTGATATAATATAATGACATGTGATCAGACATGAGATCCGCACACCTTATACTACAGTACAGCTATTCATCTATTACTCCTGACAACCAGCTGTATATATCATGTCTGAGAGGTTGTCACAGCCCCGCCCCCTGTTACTGACATCACTGATATAATATAATGACATGTGATCAGACATGAGATCCGCACAGCTTATACTACAGTACAGCTATTCATCTATTACTACTGACAACCAGCTGTATATATCATGTCTGAGAGGTTGTCACAGCCCCGCCCCCTGTTACTGACATCACTGATATAATATAATGACATGTGATCAGACATGAGATCCGCACACCTTATACTACAGTACAGCTATTCATCTATTACTACTGACAACCACCTGTATATATCATGTCTGAGAGGTTGTCACAGCTCCGCCCCCTGTTACTGACATCACTGATATAATATAATGACATGTGATCAGACATGAGATCCGCACACCTTATACTACAGTACAGCTATTCATCTATTACTACTGACAACCAGCTGTATATATCATGTCTGAGAGGTTGTCACAGCCCCGCCCCGTTACTGACATCACTGATATAATATAATGACATGTGATCAGACATGAGAGCCGCACACCTTATACTACAGTACAGCTATTCATCTATTACTATTGACAGCCAGCTGTATATATCATGTCTGAGAGGTTGTCACAGCCCCGCCCCCTGTTACTGACATCACTGATATAATGACATGTGATCAGACATGAGATCCGCTCACCTTATACTACAGTACAGTTATTCATCTATTACTATTGACAACCACCTGTATATATCATGTCTGAGAGGTTGTCATAGCCCCGCCCCCTGTTACTGACATCATTGATATAATGACATGTGATCAGACATGAGATCCGCACACCTTATACTACAGTACAGCTATTCATCTATTACTACTGACAGCCAGCTGTATATATCATGTCTGAGAGGTTGTCACAGCTCCGCCCCCTGTTACTGACATCACTGATATAATATAATGACATGTGATCAGACATGAGATCCGCACACCTTATACTACAGTACAGCTATTCATCTATTACTACTGACACCCAGCTTTATATATCATGTCTGAGAGGTTGTCACAGCCCCGCCCCCTGTTACTGACATCACTGATATAATATAATGACATGTGATCAGACATGAGATCCGCACACCTTATACTACAGTACAGCTATTCATCTATTACTACTGACAACCAGCTGTATATATCATGTCTGAGAGGTTGTCACAGCCCCGCCCCCTGTTACTGACATCACTGATATAATATAATGACATGTGATCAGACATGAGATCCGCACACCTTATACTACAGTACAGCTATTCATCTATTACTACTGACAACCAGCTGTATATATCATGTCTGAGAGGTTGTCACAGCCCCGCCCCCTGTTACTGACATCACTGATATAATATAATGACATGTGATCAGACATGAGAGCCGCACACCATATACTACAGTACAGCTATTCATCTATTACTACTGACAGCCAGCTGTATATATCATGTCTGAGAGGTTGTCACAGCCCCGCCCCCTGTTACTGACATCACTGATATAATGACATGTGATCAGACATGAGATCCGCTCACCTTATACTACAGTACAGTTATTCATCTATTACTACTGACAACCACCTGTATATATCATGTCTGAGAGGTTGTCATAGCCCCGCCCCCTGTTACTGACATCACTGATATAATGACATGTGATCAGACATGAGATCCGCACACCTTATACTACAGTACAGCTATTCATCTATTACTACTGACAGCCAGCTGTATATATCATGTCTGAGAGGTTGTCACAGCTCCGCCCCCTGTTACTGACATCACTGATATAATATAATGACATGTGATCAGACATGAGATCCGCACACCTTATACTACAGTACAGCTATTCATCTATTACTACTGACACCCAGCTGTATATATCATGTCTGAGAGGTTGTCACAGCCCCGCCCCCTGTTACTGACATCACTGATATAATATAATGACATGTGATCAGACATGAGATCCGCACACCTTATACTACAGTACAGCTATTCATCTATTACTACTGACAACCAGCTGTATATATCATGTCTGAGAGGTTGTCACAGCCCCGCCCCCTGTTACTGACATCACTGATATAATATAATGACATGTGATCAGACATGAGATCCGCTCACCTTATACTACAGTACAGCTATTCATCTATTACTACTGACACCCAGCTGTATATATCATGTCTGAGAGGTTGTCACAGCCCCGCCCCCTGTTACTGACATCACTGATATAATATAATGACATGTGATCAGACATGAGATCCGCACACCTTATACTACAGTACAGCTATTCATCTATTACTACTGACAACCAGCTGTATATATCATGTCTGAGAGGTTGTCACAGCCCCGCCCCCTGTTACTGACATCACTGATATAATGACATGTGATCAGACATGAGATCCGCACACCTTATACTACAGTACAGCTATTCATCTATTACTACTGACAACCAGCTGTATATATCATGTCTGAGAGGTTGTCACAGCCCCGCCCCCTGTTACTGACATCACTGATATAATATAATGACATGTGATCAGACATGAGATCCGCACACCTTATACTACAGTACAGCTATTCATCTATTACTACTGACAACCAGCTGTATATATCATGTCTGAGAGGTTGTCATAGCCCCGCCCCCTGTTACTGACATCACTGATATAATATAATGACATGTGATCAGACATGAGAGCCGCACACCTTATACTACAGTACAGCTATTCATCTATTACTACTGACAACCAGCTGTATATATCATGTCTGAGAGGTTGTCACAGCCCCGCCCCCTGTTACTGACATCACTGATATAATATAATGACATGTGATCAGACATGAGATCCGCTCACCTTATACTACAGTACAGCTATTCATCTATTACTACTGACACCCAGCTGTATATATCATGTTTGAGAGGTTGTCACAGCCCCGCCCCCTGTTACTGACATCACTGATATAATATAATGACATGTGATCAGACATGAGATCCGCACACCTTATACTACAGTACAGCTATTCATCTATTACTACTGACACCCAGCTGTATATATCATGTCTGAGAGGTTGTCACAGCCCCGCCCCCTGTTACTGACATCACTGATATAATATAATGACATGTGATCAGACATGAGATCCGCACACCTTATACTACAGTACAGCTATTCATCTATTACTACTGACAACCAGCTGTATATATCATGTCTGAGAGGTTGTCACAGCCCCGCTCCCTGTTACTGACATCACTGATATAATATAATGACATGTGATCAGACATGAGATCCGCACACCTTATACTACAGTACAGCTATTCATCTATTACTACTGACAACCAGCCTGTATATATCATGTCTGAGAGGTTGTCACAGCCCCGCCCCCTGTTACTGACATCACTGATATAATATAATGACATGTGATCAGACATGAGATCCGCTCACCTTATACTACAGTACAGCTATTCATCTATTACTACTGACAACCAGCTGTATATATCATGTCTGAGAGGTTGTCACAGCCCCGCCCCCTGTTACTGACATCACTGATATAATATAATGACATGTGATCAGACATGAGATCCGCACACCTTATACTACAGTACAGCTATTCATCTATTACTACTGACAACCAGCTGTATATATCATGTCTGAGAGGTTGTCACAGCCCCGCCCCCTGTTACTGACATCACTAATATAATGACATGTGATCAGACATGAGATCCGCTCACCTTATACTACAGTACAGCTATTCATCTATTACTACTGACAACCAGCTGTATATATCATGTCTGAGAGGTTGTCACAGCCCCGCCCCCTGTTACTGACATCACTGATATAATATAATGATATGTGATCAGACATGAGATCCGCACACCTTATACTACAGTACAGCTATTCATCTATTACTACTGACAACCAGCTGTATATATCATGTCTGAGAGGTTGTCACAGCCCCGCCCCCTGTTACTGACATCACTGATATAATATAATGACATGTGATCAGACATGAGATCCGCACACCTTATACTACAGTACAGCTATTCATCTATTACTACTGTATACTACCTGTACATATCATGTCTGAGAGGTTGTCACAGCCCCGCCCCCTGTTACTGACATCACTGATATAATATAATGACATGTGATCAGACATGAGATCCGCACACCTTATACTACAGTACAGCTATTCATCTATTACTACTGACAACCAGCTGTATATATCATGTCTGAGAGGTTGTCATAGCCCCGCCCCCTGTTACTGACATCACTGATATAATGACATGTGATCAGACATGAGATCCGCTCACCTTATACTACAGTACAGTTATTCATCTATTACTACTGACAACCAGCTGTATATATCATGTCTGAGAGGTTGTCACAGCCCCGCCCCCTGTTACTGACATCACTGATATAATATAATGACATGTGATCAGACATGAGATCCGCACACCTTATACTACAGTACAGCTATTCATCTATTACTACTGACACCCAGCTGTATATATCATGTCTGAGAGGTTGTCACAGCTCCGCCCCCTGTTACTGACATCACTGATATAATATAATGACATGTGATCAGACATGAGATCCGCACACCTTATACTACAGTACAGCTATTCATCTATTACTACTGACAACCAGCTGTATATATCATGTCTGAGAGGTTGTCACAGCCCCGCCCCGTTACTGACATCACTGATATAATATAATGACATGTGATCAGACATGAGATCCGCACACCTTATACTACAGTACAGCTATTCATCTATTACTACTGACAACCAGCTGTATATATCATGTCTGAGAGGTTGTCACAGCCCCGCCCCCTGTTACTGACATCACTGATATAATGACATGTGATCAGACATGAGATCCGCTCACCTTATACTACAGTACAGCTATTCATCTATTACTACTGACAACCAGCTGTATATATCATGTCTGAGAGGTTGTCACAGCCCCGCCCCCTGTTACTGACATCACTGATATAATATAATGATATGTGATCAGACATGAGATCCGCACACCTTATACTACAGTACAGCTATTCATCTATTACTACTGACAACCAGCTGTATATATCATGTCTGAGAGGTTGTCATAGCCCCGCCCCCTGTTACTGACATCACTGATATAATGACATGTGATCAGACATGAGATCCGCTCACCTTATACTACAGTACAGTTATTCATCTATTACTACTGACAACCAGCTGTATATATCATGTCTGAGAGGTTGTCACAGCCCCGCCCCCTGTTACTGACATCACTGATATAATATAATGACATGTGATCAGACATGAGATCCGCACACCTTATACTACAGTACAGCTATTCATCTATTACTACTGACAACCAGCTGTATATATCATGTCTGAGAGGTTGTCACAGCCCCGCCCCCTGTTACTGACATCACTGATATAATATAATGACATGTGATCAGACATGAGATCCGCTCACCTTATACTACAGTACAGCTATTCATCTATTACTACTGACACCCAGCTGTATATATCATGTCTGAGAGGTTGTCACAGCCCCGCCCCCTGTTACTGACATCACTGATATAATATAATGACATGTGATCAGACATGAGATCCGCACACCTTATACTACAGTACAGCTATTCATCTATTACTACTGACAACCAGCTGTATATATCATGTCTGAGAGGTTGTCACAGCCCCGCCCCCTGTTACTGACATCACTGATATAATGACATGTGATCAGACATGAGATCCGCACACCTTATACTACAGTACAGCTATTCATCTATTACTACTGACAACCAGCTGTATATATCATGTCTGAGAGGTTGTCACAGCCCCACCCCCTGTTACTGACATCACTGATATAATATAATGACATGTGATCAGACATGAGATCCGCTCACCTTATACTACAGTACAGCTATTCATCTATTACTACTGACACCCAGCTGTATATATCATGTTTGAGAGGTTGTCACAGCCCCGCCCCCTGTTACTGACATCACTGATATAATATAATGACATGTGATCAGACATGAGATCCGCTCACCTTATACTACAGTACAGCTATTCATCTATTACTACTGACAACCAGCTGTATATATCATGTCTGAGAGGTTGTCACAGCTCCGCCCCCTGTTACTGACATCACTGATATAATATAATGACATGTGATCAGACATGAGAGCCGCACACCTTATACTACAGTACAGCTATTCATCTATTACTACTGACAACCTCCTGTATATATCATGTCTGAGAGGTTGTCACAGCCCCGCCCCCTGTTACTGACATCACTGATATAATATAATGATATGTGATCAGACATGAGATCCGCACACCTTATACTACAGTACAGCTATTCATCTATTACTACTGACAACCAGCTGTATATATCATGTCTGAGAGGTTGTCATAGCCCCGCCCCCTGTTACTGACATCACTGATATAATATAATGACATGTGATCAGACATGAGAGCCGCACACCTTATACTACAGTACAGCTATTCATCTATTACTACTGACAGCCAGCTGTATATATCATGTCTGAGAGGTTGTCATAGCCCCGCCCCCTGTTACTGACATCACTGATATAATGACATGTGATCAGACATGAGATCCGCACACCTTATACTACAGTACAGCTATTCATCTATTACTACTGACACCCAGCTGTATATATCATGTCTGAGAGGTTGTCACAGCCCCGCCCCCTGTTACTGACATCACTGATATAATATAATGACATGTGATCAGACATGAGATCCGCACACCTTATACTACAGTACAGCTATTCATCTATTACTACTGACAACCAGCTGTATATATCATGTCTGAGAGGTTGTCACAGCCCCGCCCCCTGTTACTGACATCACTGATATAATATAATGACATGTGATCAGACATGAGATCCGCACACCTTATACTACAGTACAGCTATTCATCTATTACTACTGACAACCAGCTGTATATATCATGTCTGAGAGGTTGTCACAGCCCCGCCCCCTGTTACTGACATCACTGATATAATATAATGACATGTGATCAGACATGAGATCCGCTCACCTTATACTACAGTACAGCTATTCATCTATTACTACTGACAACCAGCTGTATATATCATGTCTGAGAGGTTGTCACAGCCCCGCCCCCTGTTACTGACATCACTGATATAATATAATGACATGTGATCAGACATGAGATCCGCACACCTTATACTACAGTACAGCTATTCATCTATTACTACTGACAACCAGCTGTATATATCATGTCTGAGAGGTTGTCACAGCCCCGCCCCCTGTTACTGACATCACTGATATAATATAATGATATGTGATCAGACAT
Source organism: Leptodactylus fallax (assembly GCA_947044405.1). Classification (NCBI taxonomy): domain Eukaryota; kingdom Metazoa; phylum Chordata; class Amphibia; order Anura; family Leptodactylidae; genus Leptodactylus; species Leptodactylus fallax. The sequence continues at coordinate 1,330,720 of CAMRHE010000271.1, forward strand.
GAGATCCGCACACCTTATACTACAGTACAGCTATTCATCTATTACTACTGACAACCAGCTGTATATATCATGTCTGAGAGGTTGTCACAGCCCCGCCCCCTGTTACTGACATCACTGATATAATATAATGACATGTGATCAGACATGAGATCCGCACACCTTATACTACAGTACAGCTATTCATCTATTACTACTGACAACCAGCTGTATATATCATGTCTGAGAGGTTGTCATAGCCCCGCCCCCTGTTACTGACATCACTGATATAATGACATGTGATCAGACATGAGATCCGCTCACCTTATACTACAGTACAGTTATTCATCTATTACTACTGACAACCAGCTGTATATATCATGTCTGAGAGGTTGTCACAGCCCCGCCCCCTGTTACTGACATCACTGATATAATATAATGACATGTGATCAGACATGAGATCCGCACACCTTATACTACAGTACAGCTATTCATCTATTACTACTGACACCCAGCTGTATATATCATGTCTGAGAGGTTGTCACAGCTCCGCCCCCTGTTACTGACATCACTGATATAATATAATGACATGTGATCAGACATGAGATCCGCACACCTTATACTACAGTACAGCTATTCATCTATTACTACTGACAACCAGCTGTATATATCATGTCTGAGAGGTTGTCACAGCCCCGCCCCCTGTTACTGACATCACTGATATAATATAATGACATGTGATCAGACATGAGATCCGCACACCTTATACTACAGTACAGCTATTCATCTATTACTACTGACAACCATCTGTATATATCATGTCTGAGAGGTTGTCACAGCCCCGCCCCCTGTTACTGACATCACTGATATAATGACATGTGATCAGACATGAGATCCGCTCACCTTATACTACAGTACAGCTATTCATCTATTACTACTGACAACCAGCTGTATATATCATGTCTGAGAGGTTGTCACAGCCCCGCCCCCTGTTACTGACATCACTGATATAATATAATGATATGTGATCAGACATGAGATCCGCACACCTTATACTACAGTACAGCTATTCATCTATTACTACTGACAACCAGCTGTATATATCATGTCTGAGAGGTTGTCACAGCCCCGCCCCCTGTTACTGACATCACTGATATAATATAATGACATGTGATCAGACATGAGATCCGCACACCTTATACTACAGTACAGCTATTCATCTATTACTACTGACAACCAGCTGTATATATCATGTCTGAGAGGTTGTCACAGCCCCGCCCCCTGTTACTGACATCACTGATATAATGACATGTGATCAGACATGAGATCCGCACACCTTATACTACAGTACAGCTATTCATCTATTACTACTGACAACCAGCCTGTATATATCATGTCTGAGAGGTTGTCACAGCCCCGCCCCCTGTTACTGACATCACTGATATAATATAATGACATGTGATCAGACATGAGATCCGCACACCTTATACTACAGTACAGCTATTCATCTATTACTACTGACAACCAGCTGTATATATCATGTCTGAGAGGTTGTCACAGCCCCGCCCCCTGTTACTGACATCACTGATATAATATAATGACATGTGATCAGACATGAGATCCGCACACCTTATACTACAGTACAGCTATTCATCTATTACTACTGACAACCAGCTGTATATATCATGTCTGAGAGGTTGTCACAGCTCCGCCTCCTGTTACTGACATCACTGATATAATGACATGTGATCAGACATGAGATCCGCACACCTTATACTACAGTACAGCTATTCATCTATTACTACTGACAACCACCTGTATATATCATGTCTGAGAGGTTGTCACAGCCCCGCCCCCTGTTACTGACATCACTGATATAATATAATGACATGTGATCAGACAAGAGATCCGCACACCTTATACTACAGTACAGCTATTCATCTATTACTACTGACACCCAGCTGTATATATCATGTCTGAGAGGTTGTCACAGCCCCGCCCCCTGTTACTGACATCACTGATATAATGACATGTGATCAGACATGAGATCCGCACACCTTATACTACAGTACAGCTATTCATCTATTACTACTGACAACCAGCTGTATATATCATGTCTGAGAGGTTGTCACAGCCCCGCCCCCTGTTACTGACATCACTGATATAATATAATGATATGTGATCAGACATGAGATCCGCACACCTTATACTACAGTACAGCTATTCATCTATTACTACTGACAACCAGCTGTATATATCATGTCTGAGAGGTTGTCACAGCCCCGCCCCCTGTTACTGACATCACTGATATAATATAATGACATGTGATCAGACATGAGATCCGCACACCTTATACTACAGTACAGCTATTCATCTATTACTACTGACAACCAGCCTGTATATATCATGTCTGAGAGGTTGTCACAGCCCCGCCCCCTGTTACTGACATCACTGATATAATATAATGACATGTAATCAGACATGAGATCCGCACACCTTATACTACAGTACAGCTATTCATCTATTACTACTGACAACCAGCTGTATATATCATGTCTGAGAGGTTGTCACAGCCCCGCCCCCTGTTACTGACATCACTGATATAATATAATGACATGTGATCAGACATGAGATCCGCACACCTTATACTACAGTACAGCTATTCATCTATTACTACTGACAACCAGCTGTATATATCATGTCTGAGAGGTTGTCACAGCCCCGCCTCCTGTTACTGACATCACTGATATAATGACATGTGATCAGACATGAGATCCGCACACCTTATACTACAGTACAGCTATTCATCTATTACTACTGACAACCACCTGTATATATCATGTCTGAGAGGTTGTCACAGCCCCGCCCCCTGTTACTGACATCACTGATATAATATAATGACATGTGATCAGACAAGAGATCCGCACACCTTATACTACAGTACAGCTATTCATCTATTACTACTGACACCCAGCTGTATATATCATGTCTGAGAGGTTGTCACAGCCCCGCCCCCTGTTACTGACATCACTGATATAATATAATGACATGTGATCAGACATGAGATCCGCACACCTTATACTACAGTACAGCTATTCATCTATTACTACTGACAACCAGCTGTATATATCATGTCTGAGAGGTTGTCACAGCCCCGCCCCCTGTTACTGACATCACTGATATAATGACATGTGATCAGACATGAGATCCGCTCACCTTATACTACAGTACAGCTATTCATCTATTACTACTGACAGCCAGCTGTATATATCATGTCTGAGAGGTTGTCACAGCCCCGCCCCCTGTTACTGACATCACTGATATAATATAATGACATGTGATCAGACATGAGATCCGCACACCTTATACTACAGTACAGCTATTCATCTATTACTACTGACAACCAGCTGTATATATCATGTCTGAGAGGTTGTCACAGCCCCGCCCCCTGTTACTGACATCACTGATATAATGACATGTGATCAGACATGAGATCCGCACACCTTATACTACAGTACAGCTATTCATCTATTACTACTGACAACCAGCTGTATATATCATGTCTGAGAGGTTGTCACAGCCCCGCCCCCTGTTACTGACATCACTGATATAATGACATGTGATCAGACATGAGATCCGCACACCTTATACTACAGTACAGCTATTCATCTATTACTACTGACAACCAGCTGTATATATCATGTCTGAGAGGTTGTCACAGCCCCGCCCCCTGTTACTGACATCACTGATATAATGACATGTGATCAGACATGAGATCCGCACACCTTATACTACAGTACAGCTATTCATCTATTACTACTGACAACCAGCTGTATATATCATGTCTGAGAGGTTGTCACAGCCCCGCCTCCTGTTACTGACATCACTGATATAATGACATGTGATCAGACATGAGATCCACACACCTTATACTACAGTACAGCTATTCATCTATTACTACTGACAACCAGCTGTATATATCATGTCTGAGAGGTTGTCACAGCCCCGCCCCCTGTTACTGACATCACTGATATAATGACATGTGATCAGACATGAGATCCGCACCTTATACTACAGTACAGCTATTCATCTATTACTACTGACAGCCAGCTGTATATATCATGTCTGAGAGGTTGTCACAGCCCCGCCCCCTGTTACTGACATCACTGATATAATGACATGTGATCAGACATGAGATCCGCACACCTTATACTACAGTACAGCTATTCATCTATTACTACTGACAACCAGCTGTATATATCATGTCTGAGAGGTTGTCACAGCCCCGCCCCCTGTTACTGACATCACTGATATAATGACATGTGATCAGACATGAGATCCGCACACCTTATACTACAGTACAGCTATTCATCTATTACTACTGACAACCAGCTGTATATATCATGTCTGAGAGGTTGTCACAGCCCCGCCCCCTGTTACTGACATCACTAGATAATATTGGTGACAACCTGTCTTCTGGTTTATACCTTGTTGAGATCTAGAGTCGCTCCATCCTTGGTCCAGTTGACAAATAACAGGGGTGGGTTGGCTCTGGTGGGGCAGCGGATCACACCCCTCATCCCGATGGGCAGGAAGGTTTCTGGTGGCATGTCGGTCACGTAGGCCGGATCTAAAAAGATAAAAGTGATGTGAAAAACCAAGACAGCTTGCAGATTTTGGTTTGTCAGTACAGGGTAGCGGCTATGGTAGTTGTCAGATAGGTCTCAGGATTCTCCCACAATATGGCACAGCAGAACAGTGTATACTGTGACGGTGCAGGGTATACACGAGGGGGTACGTACGCAGTACAGTGAGGTAGGCAGAGGCAGACGGAGACTTCCACATCCCGTTGCTGGGGATGCAGGTGTATTTCCCAGAATCCTCAGGGGTGACCTGTTGTAGAAGAAAACTCCCATCCACCAAGATACGGACCCGGGGCTGGAGGCGGCTGAAATAAGGAGAAGAGTCTGTGAACATCAGGGGACAGGAGAGAGGGTCCGGGCCTAGTGCTGAGGGATATGCAGAGGCTGTATCACACACCACAGGCTTAGATACATCAAGTTCACAGACAGTATCAAGTATCATGCATGATAGGTACAATAGCTGAGCAGACTGTATCACACATGATATATAACGTTTCAGTAGACAGTACCACATATGATAGGTTTAGATACGGCAGGTCAGCCCACAGTATGACATATGATAGGATTAGATACACCAGCTGAGCAGACAGTGTCACACATGACAGGATTAAATATACAGCTCAGTAGACAGTATCACAGATATTTGGATTAGATACAAAGCTAAGCAGAAAGTATCACACATGACATGATTAGATACACTGCTCAACAGACAGTATCACACATGATAGGCTTAGATACATAGCTTGTCAGACAGCATCACACAGGATAGGATTAGATACATAGCTTGTCAGACAGCATCACACAGGATAGGATTAGATGCAGTTTAGCAGACAGTATGACACATGATCGGATTAGATACACAGCTGAACAGACAGTATCACACAGGACAGGATTAGATAAACAGCTCAGCAGACAGTATCACAGATATTTGGATTAGATACACAATTCAGCAGACAGTATCACACATGGTAGGATTAGATGCACATCTAAGCAGACAGTATCCCATGTGATAGGATTAGATGCACATTTTAGCAGACAGTATCACGCATGATAGGCTTAGATACACAGCTCAGCAGTCAGTATCACACATGATAGGCTTAGATACACAGCTCAGCAGACAGTATCACACATGATCAGATTAGACACATCACTCAGAAGACAGTATCACACATGATCGGATTAGATACACAAACCCAGGTCCTGCCTCACCTGAGGAGATAGACGTTGCTATTTCCGTGGAACCAGCTGTAGGTCAGGTTGGTGGGGTAGGCCTCGGCCTGGCAGGTCAGGAAGGCGTCTTGTGAGACGTTCACGGTGATGTTCTCTGGAGGGACGACGATGATGGGCGGACCTAGAGACGGAGAAAACGGAAATGATGGCGATACAAGTGCAGGGGTTATCCTGCTCGCCTTGTTACGTGTGATCATTTCATACCTTGAACCAGGACGCGGCTGGTATGGGTCACCTCCCCCTCTTCACTAGTGGCGTGACACGTGTAGGCACTGGCATGAGAGCGCTGCACCCCAACTATTCGCAATGACCCATTATTAACCTACAGGCCAGAGATCAAACAGAAAATTCAGTAAAGAACTGGGAGACGTAAACCTTCCACCATCTTGATTTTATATCCACCCTAACATTACGGTGACTGCTGAAAGCTTTAAATGCTGACTCTGCAGTATATAAGATGGGTGCTGTTACAGAGAGTGGACACTAGAGGGCGCCAGTGTCACACAGACGGCTGCATCCACCTTCCGTATAATGAGCTCCAGTCGCCTATTGTTATGGAGCTGGAAGACAATGTGAGCTCTGAGGGAACAAGGCAATAGTGCGACGACACAGCTGACTCCCAAACCCAACAGCGGATTAGTGTTTACTGCCTGCAACGCAAATCCATCGCACCAGAGTACGAGCCTCTGATTGTGTGCTGAGTACACAAAGTGACACACCTGCCGTACCAGTTACTGGAGGCTGCTGTGACCACAATGTCGCTCCTGTATGTTTACACAGGCTTACAATGGTATTACGCGGAGGATACAAGATATCTGCGCCACCACTCGGTGGTGCTCAAATTTCAATTCGCAACCATCAGTGAGGAATAAAATGCAAATATCAGTAAAGCCACTGACACAGGGACTTAGATTGGACACCAACTCAAGGCCACAAGTTATTTATTTTGAGCAGCGAACTACTTGACCCTGTCCTTTAATGCCATGCCATAGACGCACTCGAATCAATGTGATCCTATGAGGTGTGACGCTTAATAATGTCTGAATAAAGCTTTAAAACGACTCCCCTAAAGACTCTGTATTTTGGGAGTTGTAATATAAGGCAGACAAATAACCCCAAACTACACATTATCACCCCAAAGAATCAAAAGAATATCAAAAAACGTGTTGTTAGAATTAAGCAGGGGCGGGGCTGTGTCAGAAGCTCCTCCCCATAATTAGCACTTTTTGTTACTCATGTGACTTATCTTCAGAACACGCACTTCATGTGTAGTGCAAGATGCGTGTTACAACCCTGAAGAATCACAAGAATAGCAGAGAAGCATGTAAAACTTATCTAGTTAAGCAGGGGCGGGGCTGTATAACAAGCTCCGCCCCATGCACAGCACCTTATAAATCATGTGACTTGCCTTCACAACATGCACTTCATGTGTAGCGCATGTTGGTAGTTGTAGCATAAGGTAAATAATCCCTAGATGTGTATGTCAACAACGAAGAATCAAAAGAATAGCAGAAAAGTATGTCAAACTTGTGTGGTTTACATTAAGCATGGGCGGGGCTTAGTCAGAAGCTCCTCCCCTGCACAGCGCCTAGTCAATCAAGTGACTTGCCTGGATCTTGTCCCCGTTTGCTATGTTCACATTATCCCGTTTCCAGGTGACGACCGGATGAGGGTTCCCGTTAGCCACACAAGTGAGAGTCAAGGTGTCTCCGACACGGACCGCTACATACATGGGCGGAGTCTCACTGAAAGAAGGCGGGGCTGTGGAGGAAAAAAAATAACATTACAAATCGAGTCTCTTAAAAGCTTACACTATGGAGAGAAAGGGATATTCATAGATCTCCTCTACTACATTACCCAGGGAACTTATTACAGCTATATCCTGCACCTATGGGGTCAGGCGGGGTGCTACTTTTTCTTATCAATCTTTCTAATTTGTTTCAGCAAATAATAAAACCATAAAAAGTTTCACCACCCACAGATCTGCCGTATCCTCTCCACAGGAGGCTCCAAACCACAGACTCCTGTACAATCAATAGGGCTGTGATCCTGCTCTGTACACAAATTCCTGTACAAACCACTAACCCCATTGTATCCACCCTCGTCCTGCTACTGTAATACAACACACCCAACCCCCCCCCCCCGCCACCGATTATAATGAGCGTCTGTCTGCTACCTCCTATACCAGGAAGACAATGCCCGAATACACACAACTCTGGAGATCTCCTAGTAATTATATATCTTCTTGTATATAGTGATATGGAGCATGCTGGTATAACCTGGGTATCTCCTGTATATAATTATATATGTACAGCCGGTATAACCCGGGTATCTCCTGTATATAATTATATATGTACAGCTGGTATAACCCGGGTATCTCCTGTATATAATTATATATGTACAGCTGGTATAACCTGGGTATCTCCTGTATATAATTATATATGTACAGCTGATATAACCTGGGTATCTCCTGTATATAATTATATATGTACAGCGGGTATAAGTTATACATCTTCTTATATATAGTGATATGGACCATGCTGGTATAACCTGGGTATCTCCTGTATATAATTATATATGTACAGCTGGTATAACCTGGGTATCTCCTGTATATAATTATATATGTACAGCTGGTATAACCTGGGTATCTCCTGTATATAATTATATATGTACAGCTGGTATAAGTTATACATCTTCTTGTATATAGTGATATGGACCATGCTGGTATAACCTGGGTATCTCCTGTATATAATTATATATGTACAGCTGGTATAACCTGGGTATCTCCTGTATATAATTATATATGTACAGCTGGTATAACCTGGGTATCTCCTGTATATAATTATATATGTACAGCTGGTATAAGTTATACATCTTCTTGTATATAGTGATATGGACCATGCCGGTATAACCTGGGTATCTCCTGTATATAATTATATATGTACAGCTGGTATAAGTTATACATCTTCTTGTATATAGTGATATGGACCATGCTGGTATAACCTGGGTATCTCCTGTATATAATTATATATGTACAGCCGGTATAACCTGGGTATCTCCTGTATATAATTATATATGTACAGCTGGTATAACCTGGGTATCTCCTGTATATAATTATATATGTACAGCTGGTATAACCTGGGTATCTCCTGTATATAATTATATATGTACAGCTGGTATAAGTTATACATCTTCTTGTATATAGTGATATGGGCCATGCTGGTATAACCTGGGTATCTCCTGTATATAATTATATATGTACAGCTGGTATAACCTGGGTATCTCCTGTATATAATTATATATGTACAGCTGGTATAACCTGGGTATCTCCTGTATATAATTATATATGTACAGCTGGTATAAGTTATACATCTTCTTGTATATAGTGATACGGACTATGCTGGTATAACCTGGGTATCTCCTGTATATAATTATATATGTACAGCTGGTATAAGTTATACATCTTCTTGTATATAGTGATATGGGCCATGCTGGTATAACCTGGGTATCTCCTGTATATAATTATATATGTACAGCTGGTATAACCTGGGTATCTCCTGTATATAATTATATATGTACAGCTGGTATAAGTTATACATCTTCTTGTATATAGTGATACGGACTATGCTGGTATAACCTGGGTATCTCCTGTATATAATTATATATGTACAGCTGGTATAAGTTATACATCTTCTTGTATATAGTGATATGGGCCATGCTGGTATAACCTGGGTATCTCCTGTATATAATTATATATGTACAGCTGGTATAACCTGGGTATCTCCTGTATATAATTATATATGTACAGCCGGTATAAGTTATACATCTTCTTGTATATAGTGATATGGACCATGCCGGTATAACCCGGGTATCTCCTGTATATAATTATATATGTACAGCTGGTATAACCTGGGTATCTCCTGTATATAATTATATATGTACAGCTGGTATAACCTGGGTATCTCCTGTATATAATTATATATGTACAGCCGGTATAACCTGGGTATCTCCTGTATATAATTATATATGTACAGCTGGTATAAGTTATACATCTTCTTCTGTATATAATTATATATGTACAGCCGGTATAAGTTATACATCTTCTTGTATATAGTGATATGGACCATGCTGGTATAACCTGGGTATCTCCTATATATAATTATATATGTATAGCTGGTATAACCTGGGTATCTCCTGTATATAATTATATATGTACAGCTGGTATAAGTTATACATCTTCTTGTATATAGTGATATGGGCCATGCTGGTATAACCTGGGTATCTCCTGTATATAATTATATATGTACAGCTGGTATAACCTGGGTATCTCCTGTATATAATTATATATGTACAGCTGGTATAACCTGGGTATCTCCTGTATATAATTATATATGTACAGCTGGTATAAGTTATACATCTTCTTGTATATAGTGATACGGACTATGCTGGTATAACCTGGGTATCTCCTGTATATAATTATATATGTACAGCTGGTATAAGTTATACATCTTCTTGTATATAGTGATATGGGCCATGCTGGTATAACCTGGGTATCTCCTGTATATAATTATATATGTACAGCTGGTATAACCTGGGTATCTCCTGTATATAATTATATATGTACAGCTGGTATAAGTTATACATCTTCTTGTATATAGTGATACGGACTATGCTGGTATAACCTGGGTATCTCCTGTATATAATTATATATGTACAGCTGGTATAAGTTATACATCTTCTTGTATATAGTGATATGGGCCATGCTGGTATAACCTGGGTATCTCCTGTATATAATTATATATGTACAGCTGGTATAACCTGGGTATCTCCTGTATATAATTATATATGTACAGCCGGTATAAGTTATACATCTTCTTGTATATAGTGATATGGACCATGCCGGTATAACCCGGGTATCTCCTGTATATAATTATATATGTACAGCTGGTATAACCTGGGTATCTCCTGTATATAATTATATATGTACAGCTGGTATAACCTGGGTATCTCCTGTATATAATTATATATGTACAGCCGGTATAACCTGGGTATCTCCTGTATATAATTATATATGTACAGCTGGTATAAGTTATACATCTTCTTCTGTATATAATTATATATGTACAGCCGGTATAAGTTATACATCTTCTTGTATATAGTGATATGGACCATGCTGGTATAACCTGGGTATCTCCTATATATAATTATATATGTACAGCTGGTATAACCTGGGTATCTCCTGTATATAATTATATATGTACAGCTGGTATAAGTTATACATCTTCTTGTATATAGTGATATGGGCCATGCTGGTATAACCTGGGTATCTCCTGTATATAATTATATATGTACAGCTGGTATAACCTGGGTATCTCCTGTATATAATTATATATGTACAGCTGGTATAACCTGGGTATCTCCTGTATATAATTATATATGTACAGCTGGTATAAGTTATACATCTTCTTGTATATAGTGATACGGACTATGCTGGTATAACCTGGGTATCTCCTGTATATAATTATATATGTACAGCTGGTATAAGTTATACATCTTCTTGTATATAGTGATATGGGCCATGCTGGTATAACCTGGGTATCTCCTGTATATAATTATATATGTACAGCTGGTATAACCTGGGTATCTCCTGTATATAATTATATATGTACAGCTGGTATAAGTTATACATCTTCTTGTATATAGTGATACGGACTATGCTGGTATAACCTGGGTATCTCCTGTATATAATTATATATGTACAGCTGGTATAACCTGGGTATCTCCTGTATATAATTATATATGTACAGCTGGTATAAGTTATACATCTTCTTGTATATAGTGATATGGGCCATGCTGGTATAACCTGGGTATCTCCTGTATATAATTATATATGTACAGCTGGTATAACCTGGGTATCTCCTGTATATAATTATATATGTACAGCTGGTATAACCTGGGTATCTCCTGTATATAATTATATATGTACAGCTGGTATAAGTTATACATCTTCTTGTATATAGTGATACGGACTATGCTGGTATAACCTGGGTATCTCCTGTATATAATTATATATGTACAGCTGGTATAAGTTATACATCTTCTTGTATATAGTGATATGGGCCATGCTGGTATAACCTGGGTATCTCCTGTATATAATTATATATGTACAGCTGGTATAACCTGGGTATCTCCTGTATATAATTATATATGTACAGCTGGTATAAGTTATACATCTTCTTGTATATAGTGATACGGACTATGCTGGTATAACCTGGGTATCTCCTGTATATAATTATATATGTACAGCTGGTATAAGTTATACATCTTCTTGTATATAGTGATATGGGCCATGCTGGTATAACCTGGGTATCTCCTGTATATAATTATATATGTACAGCTGGTATAACCTGGGTATCTCCTGTATATAATTATATATGTACAGCCGGTATAAGTTATACATCTTCTTGTATATAGTGATATGGACCATGCCGGTATAACCCGGGTATCTCCTGTATATAATTATATATGTACAGCTGGTATAACCTGGGTATCTCCTGTATATAATTATATATGTACAGCTGGTATAACCTGGGTATCTCCTGTATATAATTATATATGTACAGCCGGTATAACCTGGGTATCTCCTGTATATAATTATATATGTACAGCTGGTATAAGTTATACATCTTCTTGTATATAGTGATATGGATCATGCTGGTATAACCTGGGTATCTCCTGTATATAATTATATATGTACAGCCGGTATAACCTGGGTATCTCCTGTATATAATTATATATGTACAGCTGGTATAAGTTATACATCTTCTTCTGTATATAATTATATATGTACAGCCGGTATAAGTTATACATCTTCTTGTATATAGTGATATGGACCATGCTGGTATAACCTGGGTATCTCCTGTATATAATTATATATGTACAGCTGGTATAAGTTATACATCTTCTCGTATATAGTAATATGGGCCATGCTGGTATAACCTGGGCATATAATCTAATATGTACGCTGGTAGAAATTGTATATCTGTTCTGTAATAACCGGGGCACTTTCTGGTATATTATTATCTACCACATCTGGCATGTTACATCTGCGCCCTGGGCCCTGCAGTTCTTCCACTTCTATAAATTACCCTTCCTGGTTATTGCTGTATTTTGTAAGCACTTTATAAAACATAACATGGCGCCTGTGGGCACACACACTGCACTGGCCGGACAGGGAAGGGTTAATAAGTATGTGTCTAGACTGGCAGCCTCGTGTGAACACGTTTCCCCGGAGGTGATCTACACGTGTTTACACAGATGTGCTTTGTGGGAAATAATTCATGCAAGTTCACCTGAGCCGCTGCCAGATACAATCATACCAGTGACAGCGAAAATCTGCTGAATTCTATAGGGGGCGCTATCACTTTAAATAAAACAATATGTTCCATCCTTTAATGAGGCTTTAGAATTCAGTCAGCGACCAAAGCTGAGGTGTATTTTGAAGCTCCTGGGTCCCAATGTAAAATCTGTATAAGGGCCCTAATACTGGTACCTTTGGGTCCCCTTACGTTCTAGGGCCCAGTTACCCCGCACCATTTATAGTTGTGTCTTTTTAGCAACAGACTAAAAGGATTTTCCCAAATTTCTGCCAAAGAAACTTAGAAGTTTCCATAGTTTCGCTGCAATATTCTCTAGGACGGTGAACCTTCCCTTTTGTCTTAATTTTGTTCGACAAAACAAAACCCGTTTCGGGCCAAAATGGCCCCTTCTTCAGGAATAGATTTATGAAACGTCTTTGTTGCCCATAGCAACCAATCAGAGCTCAGATTTCATTTCAAATTCTGCCCTTGAAATCAGAAAGCTGCACTGTGATTGGTTGCCATGGGCAACAAAACATTTCTTCTTTAAGACAGTCGGGCCTAAACTTTTGAAGAAGCCTGAAAGTTTTCGAGCCACAGCAGGCTTTCACATTCTAGGACGGGGGTGGGAAAGGGGGGTGCTGAGCATGGTTGGAGGTCAGAGGTCGCCGAAAACCTCAATTCAGATCTAATTAGCGTTGAGTTGCTTTTCTTCTCGCCTTGTCTCCGGTTCTTTGGTTTCATAGACCTTCCAGGAGACGTTGGCTTTTATGTATGACCACAAGGACAGACTCCGGGGACCTCTCTGTCACAACATGCCATGGGCAGGGGGTCTCACTGGACACAAAGCCTGACCCAGGACAGACTAAATTAGGGGGCAGGAAGTCAGCAACGCCCCCCTACGTCTTGTATAGAGAGGTCCTTGAGCCTCCGCTGCGAGGATTAGACCCACTGTGGGGATGTCATCTTCTTCTCCACAGCCTCCTTGTGATGAGTATAGTTGTGGCAGCCGAATGCGCCTGTCTGAACGGGGGCGCTAATCCTCGCAATTCGCACAGTCACTTCAAAGGGTCAGCTGCAATAACCTGCAGCATCTGGCCCCCTTTTTTTTTTTATAGAATAATAAAAAAAAATTAATGCCGCCCCCCCCCCCCCCTTATACTAATGTGCACTTGGGCAGAGGCAGCCATTAGTTGTAAATACAAGTAGACTTTGCCACCATAAATATAGCCGGCCACAGCTTACATATATTAATCATGGTTTCCAACATGTGAAATAAATGTCAGCCATTACAATAACCCTGGAGGTTGTCACTCAGCTTTCTACAGACCCTGAACATCATATACTTTTTCACTATTCTACTGGGTCACGGTATATTTTTCTGTTCCTATTGCATGTGTCAGTCTTTACTGTTGTTCTGGCGTTCCATTCATGAATACATACTATGCATGAGATTGCTAATTCTGTATTTGTGGCTCCTTTCTAAAGTAAGCCTGACACTAGGGGTACTCCCTGTACAAGGGGTGTAACGTTATTTACTGCTGGCACTGGTACATGTCACGTTTCTGCCAGTCTAAACAGCGCAGTGTTGTGCTGGCATTGACGCCTCCATCTCTACATGGGGCATTGTTGTTGCCAGACAGAGCTGCCTGCTCTGCGCAAACAAAAAAGTAAAAGGTTCCTCTCGTTCACAGACCTTGACTTTGCTAACACAAGAAGAACGGGGCCACAACAATGGGACCCTGGGCAACAAGAAAAGTAAGTCTCTCCTGCTCGCCATTTGTAATATTTTTCTCATAATTTCAGTACACATAATACCGCCATACCAAGATAATGCTGCCATATACCGCCCGTATAATAATACCTTATAATGAGTCCTAATAATACTGCCATACAATGGCACGATAACACTACCATATACAGACCAATATGTATTATACAAATAGGAGCCCTCATAGTACTCCAAACAATGCTAAGATGATAATTCTGCCATATGCAGTCCATATAATAACATCATGTAATACCCAAGTAATATGCATTATTCAAATAATGCTACAGTGCCCAGATACAGCTGCCATATATAGCCCATCTAATACCGCCATATAATGAGCCATCATAACACCGCCATACAGTTCTCTTATAATACTACAGTACAACACAACTAAGAAATAATACTAGCCTATGTTAGTAAATAACGCTGGGCAATTCTAGTTTGCCCCTGCAATTAATGTCTTCAGGGACCACCTAGGACATGGGGGCTTAGGCCAACTGCCTGGTTTCCCATCACCTAAAACCAGCCCTGAGGAGGAGTTCTCATCATGGTTGGCCGCTGACCTGCCCCGCACATAGTGGTCATGACTTACGGGGGGTCTACAAGACTTACAGTTCACTGTAAGATGGATCCAAGTTCCATTTTTGAAGTCCTCATCCGTGTGATGGCGATCCAAGAACAGCACCCGGCACTCATACCAGCCCTGGTCATCGGAGCGGAGGGAGTCGATGCGTAGAGAAGCGCCTTCCTCTATCCGCGTGCGTCCTGCGGAGACACGGAAAAAGGGGAGTAAATAAGGAGAGGTCAAGTATCTGTGAAGAGGCGTCTTTCTATAGGAGCTCAGCTGAGCTATAAAGTGTGTGTCTGACAACAGGCTTGCTGACTATCTCCAATAACAGCCAGCAGAACTATGAATGCAGCTCTGGAGTATAATATAGATTTTAACATGCGATTGCGGCTGCATGCCTAAGTCGCAGACAATTCGCACAACTGCTTAGATGCACAAATTCTGTCAGACTTTTTGTTGTGTGACACAGGTCTGTATGTAGCCCTAGCCTAAAAACGTGTCACAGGCACGTTGCGACCTGCAGCCAGCGACCAAAACCCAAAAGGTTTGGATGTTTTGTGACTATTGCGTCACAATGTTACAGGGTCAAACCACAGAGATACTGGAAATTTTTATGATATGACTTGTGTGCTACTTTTTGTCGGGCTCTGGCCTTAAAGGGAAAGTACATCACTCAATACACGTCTCCAGGTTGACACACTTATCTCTATGATGGAAGACAGTAACACAAATCTACGGAAATACCACTTTACGCTGTCACAAAACTGTAAATATAGTTATAATGTGATTAAGAAACGGGGATTCTGGGACAACTCAAACTACGAAATGACAGGAGGGGGCTCTGTGACTGCAACGTGTCACCCATATATAGTGCATATAAAGTCCCTGGCTGCATGGATGGGACACTGTGCAGGGAAGGAGGACTGACATGAGAATGTGGAGAACGGCCATCTTTACTGATAAGAGCGCCTTTTAAGGACAGAACTAGACGGAGACTTTGGGTTCTGAACTTTTACTGAGAAGTTCCCAAATAACTCCAGGGATTGTGAATCCATTTACTGCAGAGGAAACAGCAAAGAATAGACATATAACCAGAGGGCGGTGATGGAGACCCTGCCTAATGGAGGTCACTATGGCAGGGAGGGGTCAATGGGTCAAAGGTCAATTGCATTAAGTGCTCCTTAATGTGGTGTTATTAGCAAACAGATCACTCAGAAAGAACAGAGCCAAAGGCAAGAAAAGAAGGAGATACATTAACTCCAAGTGACAGAAGAGAACATAGATAAGTAGTAAAGACCAACATAGAAAACTTCTATAATACTGCCCCTATGTCCAAAAATATACCTAATATAATACTGCTCCTATGTACAAGAATATAACTACTATAATACTGCTCCTATGTCCAAGAATATACCTACTATAATACTACTCCTATGTACAAGACTATAACTACTATAATACTGCCCATATGTCCAAGAATATACCTACTATATTACTGCTCCTATGTACAAGAATATAACTACTATAATACTACCCCTATGTACAAGAATATAACTACTATAATACTGCTCCTATGTACAAGAATATAACTACTATAATACTGCTCCTATGTACAAGAATATAACTACTATAATACTGCTCCTATGTACAAGTATATAACTACTATAATACTGCTCCTATGTACAAGAATATAACTACTATAATACTGCTCCTATATACAAGAATATAACTACTATAATACTGCTCCTATGTACAAGAATATAACTACTATAATACTGCTCCTATGTACAAGAATATAACTATTAAAATATTACCTCCTATGTACAAGAATATAACTACTATAATACTGCTCCTATGTACAAGAATATAACTACTATAATACTGCCCTATGTACAAGAATATAACTGCTATAATACTACTCCTATGTACAAGAATATAACTACTATAATACTGCTCCTATGTACAAGAATATAACTACTATAATACTGCTCCTATGTACAAGAATATAACTACTATAATACTGCCCTATGTACAAGAATATAACTGCTATAATACTACTCCTATGTACAAGAATATAACTACTATAATACTGCTCCTATGTACAAGAATATAACTACTATAATACTGCTCCTATGTACAAGAATATAACTACTATAATACTGCTCCAATGTACAAGAATATAACTACTATAATACTGCCCCCTATGTACAAGAATATAACTACTATAATACTGCTCCTATGTACAAGAATATAACTACTATAATACTGCTCCTATGTACAAGAATATAACTACTATAATACTGCTCCTATGTACAAGAATATAACTACTATAATACTACTCCTATGTACAAGAATATAACTACTATAATACTGTTCCTATGTACAAGAATATAACTACTATAATACTGCTCCTATGTACAAGAATATAACTACTATAATACTGCTCCTATGTACAAGAATATAACTACTATAATACTGCTCCAATGTACAAGAATATAACTACTATAATACTGCCCCCTATGTACAAGAATATAACTACTATAATACTGCTCCTATGTACAAGAATATAACTACTATAATACTGCCCTATGTACAAGAATATAACTGCTATAATACTACTCCTATGTACAAGAATATAACTACTATAATACTGCTCCTATGTACAAGAATATAACTACTATAATACTGCTCCTATGTACAAGAATATAACTACTATAATACTGCTCCAATGTACAAGAATATAACTACTATAATACTATCTCCTATGTACAAGAATATAACTACTATAATACTGCTCCTATGTACAAGAATATAACTACTATAATACTGCCCTATATACAAGAATATAACTGCTATAATACTACTCCTATGTACAAGAATATAACTACTATAATACTGCTCCTATGTACAAGAATATAACTACTATAATACTGCTCCTATGTACAAGAATATAACTACTATAATACTGCTCCTATGTACAAGAATATAACTACTATAATACTGCTCCTATGTACAAGAATATAACTACTATAATACTGCTCCTATGTACAAGAATATAACTACTATAATACTGCTCCTATATACAAGAATATAACTACTATAATACTGCTCCTATGTACAAGTATATAACTACTATAATACTGCTCCTATGTACAAGAATATAACTACTATAATACTGCTCCTATGTACAAGAATATAACTACTATAATACTGCTCCTATGTACAAGAATATAACTACTATAATACTGCTCCTATGTACAAGAATATAACTATTAAAATACTACCTCCTATGTACAAGAATATAACTACTATAATACTACCTCCTATGTACAAGAATATAACTACTATAATACTACCTCCTATGTACAAGAATATAACTACTATAATACTGCTCCTATGTACAAGAATATAACTACTATAATACTGCTCCTATGTACAAGAATATAACTACTATAATACTGCTCCTATGTACAAGAATATAACTACTATAATACTGCTCCTATGTACAAGAATATAACTACTATAATACTACCTCCTATGTACAAGAATAGAACTACTATAATACTGCTGCTATGTACAAGAATATAACTACTATAATACTACTCCTATGTACAAGAATATAACTACTATAATACTGCTCCTATGTACAAGAATATAACTACTATAATACTGCTCCTATGTACAAGAATATAACTACTATAATACTGCTCCTATGTTCAAGAATATAACTACTATAATACTGCTCCAATGTACAAGAATATAACTACTCTAATACTGCCCCTATGTACAATAATATAACTACTATAATACTGCTCCTATGTACAAGAATATAACTACTATAATACTGCTCCTATGTACAAGAATATAACTACTATAATACTGCCCCCTATGTACAAGAATATAACTACTATAATACTGCTCCTATGTACAAGAATATAACTACTATAATACTGCTCCTATGTACAAGAATATAACTACTATAATACTGCTCCTATGTACAAGAATATAACTACTATAATACTGCTCCTATGTACAAGAATATAACTACTATAATACTGCTCCTATGTACAAGAATATAACTACTATAATACTACCTCCTATGTACAAGAATATAACTACTATAATACTGCTCCTATGTACAAGAATATAACTACTATAATACTGCTCCTATGTACAAGAATATAACTACTATAATACTGCTCCTATGTACAAGAATATAACTACTATAATACTGCCTCCTATGTACAAGAATATAACTACTATAATACTGCTCCTATGTACAAGAATATAACTACTATAATACTGCTCCTATGTACAAGAATATAACTACTATAATACTACTCCTATGTACAAGAATATAACTACTATAATACTACCTCCTATGTACAAGAATATAACTACTATAATACTGCTGCTATGTACAAGAATATAACTACTATAATACTACTCCTATGTACAAGAATATAACTACTATAATACTGCTCCTATGTACAAGAATATAACTACTATAATACTGCTCCTATGTACAAGAATATAACTACTATAATACTACCTCCTATGTACAAGAATATAACTACTATTACTGCTGCTATGTACAAGAATATAACTACTATAATACTGCTCCTATGTACAAGAATATAACTACTATAATACTGCTCCTATGTACAAGAATATAACTACTATAATACTGCTCCTATGTACAAGAATATAACTACTATAATACTGCCTCCTATGTACAAGAATATAACTACTATAATACTGCTCCTATGTACAAGAATATAACTACTATAATACTGCTCCTATGTACAAGAATATAACTACTATAATACTACTCCTATGTACAAGAATATAACTACTATAATACTACCTCCTATGTACAAGAATATAACTACTATAATACTGCTGCTATGTACAAGAATATAACTACTATAATACTACTCCTATGTACAAGAATATAACTACTATAATACTGCTGCTATGTACAAGAATATAACTACTATAATACTGCTCCTATGTACAAGAATATAACTACTATAATACTGCTCCTATGTACAAGAATATAACTACTATAATACTGCTCCTATGTACAAGAATATAACTACTATAATACTGCCTCCTATGTACAAGAATATAACTACTATAATACTGCCCCCTATGTACAAGAATATAACTACTATAATACTGCCCCTATGTACAAGAATATAACTACTATAATACTGCCCCTATGTACAAGAATATAACTACTATAATACTGCTCCTATGTACAAGAATATAACTACTATAATACTGCCCTATGTACAAGAATATAACTACTATAATACTGCTCCTGTGTACAAGAATATAACTACTACAATACTACCTACTACCTATACTATGTATAAGTATATAATGAAAGGTCTTTCTCTCATGGTGCGGTATTATTTGTATGATTGGTGTTCTCCTCAGATTCGGGGTGGATGGAGCAGTGGAGGATGAGGCGGCAGATAAGATGCAATCTCCTTAATTGCCTGTTGCTATTATCAATCGCCTTATCGGATCAGGAGGACATTAGCCAAATGTGAATTGGCTAAAACCAGCGACCCTCCTCGTACTGGATAAGCTCGGGATAGTCACTGTCACACCGCAGCTTA
Organism: Leptodactylus fallax; assembly: GCA_947044405.1. Classification (NCBI taxonomy): domain Eukaryota; kingdom Metazoa; phylum Chordata; class Amphibia; order Anura; family Leptodactylidae; genus Leptodactylus; species Leptodactylus fallax. The sequence goes on from CAMRHE010000271.1 coordinate 1,351,896, forward strand.
CGCAAAACAGGTCTTAGCACTCTCTGGAACTTAGAGTTTATGGGCCACCGGCCCCACCCACAATTAGCCCACCAAAGCTGTTCTGTCCCAGAGTGCCAAGATTCAGCCAGAAGTTTCTACAACAGTAGGTAATGTAGTGCAGAGGGCTATGTAGTGGTACTCCTATATATATGGTGCCAGTGTATACATCAGTGGCGCCAGATGGAGGATTTCTGAGCAGGGTCTTGTCATAGTACAATCTTTCTAACAAAGTGCAGCGGGTTTAACCATTCCATGTAAATCTTGGACAGCATGTGGCTGAGGTCACCTGGGGTCGGGAGGAAATCCCTCTAATCGCCAGAAGACACCTGTTATTCCAAGTAGTAAATACACGTGGCTCCATCATGAGCACCTCTAAGATGTATATCCAGCTAGCAGTGATGTCACCTATATCACATGACCCCATATATATCGCAGATCAAGACTCACAAACATCCCAGTTTAAGTAGAACCATGTATCAAAATCACCCAAAAATGTCAAAATTGGAGTGATCCTACATTATGTTCACCATATACACCCCAACATCAAGCCCAAGCTCATCCGAGGACAGTAGATCATGATTGTCATCTAGGATGGGTTTTTTGAGTCCTTAAAAGGGAATCTGTCACCGGAACCGATCATAGCAACTCACCCCGCAGATACATAGGTTATGGTCACCTGAATCAAATAGTGTTTTCCCCTTGTGAATCGCTGCCTCCGCTGCTGAGATATTGACATTTTTGTCAATAGTAAATGAGCTGTTTGAAACAACAAGGGCGCCGCCATTGCCCAAAGAGCTCATTTGCATATAGATAAAATCGCAATATCTCAGCAATGGAGGCCGCGATTCACATGAGAAAAACACTTTTTTATTCAGGATACCCTAACCTACCTATCTGCAGGTCTGGGTTTAGATGCTGTGGTCTGGTGACACACTCCCTTTAAGGGGACACTTCTATTTGTGTCATCCATTTTATTCAGAGACCTCAATGAATCTTCAACTGCGAGGTAGTCTTCTGCTTCAGAAACCTCGCACAGAGGGACACCAGATCACATGGTTATGCACCCATCTTTGTCCATATACCTCAGACTGGCTTCAATTTGGGCTATTGTTCTCTGTTGTCAGCCATTTTGGACTGTGGAAACATTGAATTCATTACTGATGACTTTTTTTACCTTACTACGTGAAAGAGGGCTTACGATGGCACTGGCGACTTTATGGTATGTGGCCCTTTAAATCCCATTAGGCCTCCACCCAGACCTCATGGATATTTGGATACAGTGACTGTCAGTGGCAGCGGATCTGATTGGCTACCACCGGTGTATATATAGCCCTCACATATGCAGCCTCCGCGCCGTCATTAACTTCCATTCATGAATTTTTCTTCTTATTTTTTTTTTCCGATGACATTATTGTTGTCTTAGTAACCGGCCGCACACTGCATAGCAACTGAATGGAGAGGGGGATTGTGGGTACAGCAGGGAGGGGCCATGACAACATTCATCTCTATCCAATATCCCTGAAATTTATGAGCCCAGCAGAGGATTCATGGTTAACACTTAGCAGGGGGCCCCCGAAAAGAGAGGGCAAAGGTATCGATTAGGCCGTGATGTATCCCTCCTTGTACAGACTGACCTGGGAAAGCTGGGTGACAACTCCTGTGTGCGCTATTAAATCATATTAGTTCTTCCCAGCTTTCCCAAAGACAAATCTAATCTTGTAATCTTTATCTGCACCTGAGAAAGCTGTGTGATCACCATACCACTAGTATCACAGCTCTCGCAGGTTGTCGCTCAGCTTTCCCAAACACAGATCTAATGTTTACATTTTCATCTGCACCTGGGAAAGCTGTGTGATCACCATACCACTAGTATCACAATTCCCGCAGGTTTCAACCCAGCTTTTCCGAATACAGATCTAATATTCTGACTTTCATTTGCCCCTGGGAAAGCTGTGTGATCAACAAAATTATGTGCCCCCCCATCCCAATGCTCCATCCACATGGCTGCACCTTGTAGGACAGGGGATGGAGACAGAGAAGAATGGAGATAAGTGAGGAGGGGGAGAACAGGGGGCGGAGGGGGTGTTGAGGGGATTGGGTGGGGGGGATTAAAGTGACGGATCAAAGTTTGGAGCATTTTTCAAACTTTCAAAAGATGCGTCCAGGAAATCCCTGAGCGGCGTCCATTAATGGTCTGATTCCCAGACTCATGGGGTGCGGAGGAGGGACCCAGACAAAAGGCCAAGAGGAAGCGGCAGCCATATTATTATCACTAATTATATCCCACAGATAGAGCGCCATACACACAGTGATTATTATATCACAGGACAGGATACAGGAGGCTGTATCACACATGACAGGATGAGATACACGGCTCAGCAGGCAGTATCTAGAGTGTAATACACACAGTGACTATTATATCACAGGGATACAGGGGGCTGTATCACACATGACAGGATGAGATACACGGCTCAGCAGGCAGTATCTATAGTGTAATACACACAGTGACTATTATATCACAGGACAAGATACAGGAGGCTGTATCACACATGACAGGATGAGATACACGGCTCAGCAGGCAGTATCTAGAGTGTAATACACACTGTGATTATTATATCACAGGGCAAGATACAGGAGGCTGTATCACACATGACAGGATGAGATACACGGCTCAGCAGGCAGTATCTAGAGTGTAATACACACTGTGATTATTATATCACAGGACAAGATACAGGAGGTTGTATCACACATGACAGGATGAGATACACGGCTCAGCAGGCAGTATCTAGAGTGTAATACACACAGTGACTATTATATCACAGGACAAGATACAGGAGGCTGTATAACACATGACAGGATGAGATACACGACTCAGCAGGCAGTATCTAGAGTGTAATACACACAGTGACTATTATATCACAGGGCAAGATACAGGAGGCTGTATCACACATGACAGGATGAGATACACGACTCAGCAGGCAGTATCTAGAGTGTAATACACACAGTGATTATTATATCACAGGACAAGATACAGGAGGTTGTATCACACATGACAGGATGAGATACACGGCTCAGCAGGCAGTATCTATAGTGTAATACACACAGTGACTATTATATCACAGGACAAGATACAGGAGGCTGTATCACACATGACAGGATGAGATACACGACTCAGCAGGCAGTATCTAGAGTGTAATACACACTGTGATTATTATATCACAGGACAAGATACAGGAGGCTGTATCACACATGACAGGATGAGATACACGGCTCAGCAGGCAGTATCTAGAGTGTAATACACACAGTGACTATTATATCACAGGGCAAGATACAGGAGGCTGTATCACACATGACAGGATGAGATACACGACTCAGCAGGCAGTATCTAGAGTGTAATACACACAGTGATTATTATATCACAGGACAAGATACAGGAGGTTGTATCACACATGACAGGATGAGATACACGGCTCAGCAGGCAGTATCTATAGTGTAATACACACAGTGACTATTATATCACAGGACAAGATACAGGAGGCTGTATCACACATGACAGGATGAGATACACGGCTCAGCAGGCAGTATCTAGAGTGTAATACACACTGTGATTATTATATCACAGGACAAGATACAGGAGGCTGTATCACACATGACAGGATGAGATACACGGCTCAGCAGGCAGTATCTAGAGTGTAATACACACTGTGATTATTATATCACAGGACAGGATACAGGAGGCTGTATCACACATGACAGGATGAGATACACGACTCAGCAGGCAGTATCTATAGTGTAATACACACTGTGATTATTATATCACAGGACAAGATACAGGAGGCTGTATCACACATGACAGGATGAGATACACGGCTCAGCAGGCAGTATCTAGAGTGTAATACACACAGTGATTATTATATCACAGGACAAGATACAGGAGGCTGTATCACACATGACAGGATGAGATATACGGCTCAGCAGGCAGTATCTAGAGTGTAATACACACTGATTATTATATCACAGGACAGGATACAGGAGGCTGTATCACACATGACAGGATGAGATACACGACTCAGCAGGCAGTATCTAGAGTGTAATACACACTGTGACTATTATATCACAGGACAAGATACAGGAGGCTGTATCACACATGACAGGATGAGATACATGACTCAGCAGGCAGTATCTAGAGTGTAATACACACTGTGACTATTATATCACAGGACAAGATACAGGGGGCTGTATCACACATGACAGGATGAGATACATGACTCAGCAGGCAGTATCTAGAGTGTAATACACACAGTGATTATTATATCACAGGACAAGATACAGGAGGCTGTATCACACATGACAGGATGAGATACACGACTCAGCAGGCAGTATCTAGAGTGTAATACACACAGTGATTATTATATCACAGGACAAGATACAGGAGGCTGTATCACACATGACAGGATGAGATACATGACTCAGCAGGCAGTATCTAGAGTGTAATACACACTGATTATTATATCACAGGACAAGATACAGGGGGCTGTATCACACATGACAGGATGAGATACACGGCTCAGCAGGCAGTATCTATAGTGTAATACACACTGATTATTATATCACAGGACAAGATACTGGAGGCTGTATCACACATGCCAGGATGAGATACACAGCTCTGAGACTATATCACACATGGTGGAATTACATACAGCAGCACAGCAGACAGTATCACATATTAGACTCAGATACAGCGTATCAGCAGCACAGTATCACACATAATGGGCTTAGATACATCATCTCTATGTACACCACTACTAGACTGTGAGCTCCTATGTCCCGCTGCACCACTATTCCTCAGTAAACCCTCCTGCCAGTTTCCCGGAGCTGCACCCTCATGTCGCTCTACATACTTTGGCCTCCATTCAATGGTGCAGATTGCCAAATAGTCTGCACATATGAGGCGCGCAGAGCGGCAGGGTGAGAATTTAGGAGGGGACACCGTGTCCTCCTGCAGGGTTTATTGCCCCGGCCTCTGTCATAGTCACATCTCACAAAGGAAAGCAATTTACGAGAGAAGCCAGGGACAGAGGGGCGAGAATGAGCTTAGATACACCACCACAGTGAGTACATGATAGGAATAGATACAGTGGCTCAGGAGACAGTATCACACATGATAGGATTAGATACATAGCTCAGCAGAGAGTATCACACATGATAGGATTAGACACACAGCTCAGCAGACTGTATCCCACATGCTAAGATTAGATACATAGCTCAGCAGACAGTATCACACATGCTAGGATTAGATACACAGCTCAGCAGACAGTATCCCACATGGCAGGCTTAGATACACCAGCTCAGATATGGCTATGTGATGGAATGGTAAGAATGCCCACCCTTGGGTCTCCCCCTCCGCCCTCATTATATATTATAGGAGCGGCCTCCATCTTCTTCCTCCAGTGAGTACACACAATACCGGACCATCCGGCGCTCACTCATTCATTCGAGACTTTGAAAAATGCCAAAACAAAAAAAACCTCCCGGATGATCTGGGCCGCAGCGTACCTCTACTACCTCCATGCCCCCTCCTCCTCCAGCACCACCACCGCCCAGGACCCTCCCCTCCTCCCCCTCCGTCCACCTGGTAACCATGGCAAAGGGAATTTAAATCTAAGCACTTGGACAATGCCAGGCGGCGGCCCTGTCGCCCCTCGATGCCCCTCCGCTCCGGAATTGAAAATAAACAAGCTGTTACTAGGGAGCGGAGTAACCTCAGCCAACCACATCCGTGCCCTCCTGCCCTCGCCTGTCATCTGCCTTCACCTAGTTACATCAGCCTGCCATGGCAGTAGTAGTCACCTGACATGGCCCTAGTTAAAACTTTTATGAGCCGTACCCATGGCTGCCCTTTATGAGGCTCCATGTGCCCACGACCAAGGAGGAGACCATTAATGAGTAACTGCACCGGCCCATCATAGACACCAGAAAAAAAATCCACATTCCAGACTCTGTGCCTGGTGACTGCACAACAGCTGAGCTGCGTTACAATGTCACAGCGGATGTGTCCCATCATCGGTTATAAGGAGATGGATTGCTTAGACTTGTTGTCCATGTGTTAACCTCAGTCAAACAGCCATAATATAGGTGTATTTAAAGGGTCAAATTATGGCGGCAATTCCGTGCCCACCCATAGACCTTATCCTAGGACCATCTTTAGTAAACCCATGGAAGGTCTAATCCAGACACAACCATCTAATCTGTGACTAGGGCTATATTCAGTCCAGTGTGGATAAAAACGGATGAAACGGTCCATTTTTTCACGGTCATTTTGCATCCATCTTCAACCTTTTTGTCTACTGACAGGTCTGTGAAAACGGCCAAAAATAGGACATGTCCTATTTTTGACAATCTGCCAAAACTGTCCCACCACATGGCCATTTCTTACACCAGTGTGAATATGGCATAAGGCCCTGTTCACATTTGCGTCACGGTTTATGGAAACCAGTGTCAGATCAGTCATACAAAAAATACCAGCAGCAGCCAACAGAATAGTAAAAAATATATATATTTATTAATACGGTTTCCAAAAAGTTTTATAATTTTTAAGAAATTTTTTTTTACACAAAATAATCCACAGTTTGAATTTAAAAAATACAAAAAAAGTGTGTAAAAATCGAAAACAATAGACCTATGTCTATGTGAGTATTTAGCGGCTTTGGTTACTCGGGTGACATTCCACGCTGGATTCGCACCCCTTCATCATAAACGTGGTGTATCCATGACAGGCGCCTCCTATAGAGCGGTGGCGTACATGTGATATATGGTTCCTCTATAGAGCAGCAGCAGCACCAGAACAATACACCTGCTGTGAGGGAGCAGAGATCACCCCCCAGAGGGGGGAGGGGATGAACTTACTGACAGGGGTCTTTGCCTTTTTACTCAGATCACATGTCATGATCTTGTAGGAGGAGAACATGCCGAAATGACACAGAGGGGGTTAAAAAGACTCCTTTAATCCTACAAGTCGTAATCCCTGTGTCTATGAAATTCACTTCAGTTGCAAAAATTTTTGGGACAAAAAAGTCCCAAAATTTCCACATGTGGAAATGACCCAACAAATAATTTTTGGCATTCATAAAATACATGCGGACCTTAGTATAGATAATATTACTGCTAAATTAATATAGTAAAAGGGGCCGAGCTGTGATAATCTAGCAAAGGGGACGGGACTGTGACTACCTAGTAAAGAAGGCATGGATGTGACAACACTAGAATCATTATTGGAAAAAAAAAGTTTATCTTAAGATCTTTAGGTCAAAAAATATAACCTGGCAGCACAGGTAACGCAAGACTGAACTAACAAAAGTAAAAGGGGATTAGATATTTTGGATGAAGTTGCCCTTTAAGCCAGGAGAAAAAATGGCAATTAGTTTGTGGCAACTCCTTTTTTGGATGGACCCAGGTAATCACGAAGGTGATCAACAGCTACTTGAGGTGCTATCTAGGTGCAGATGGCCACAGCTGGACCTAAAATTGGGCATTCAAGTGGTGCAGCAGTGATCGGTGAGGCAGGTGTACCCGACTTACAAGTGAGGTGTTACGATTAGTCCGGCTTCACAACTGTATACAGCTTCTGTGACTGCTGCAACAAATTTTGCCATATTGGACTCTTCTGTGTGCTCATTGGGGTTGGTGTCTCGGAAGTTTAACGTGCCCATCTAAGCCTTCAGACATTTCTTTGATGTCCCGATAAACCATAAGTACTGTAAATGTACAAGCCCCATTTGACCACTGGACCATGCACAGACCCATGTTTTAGTTCCAACAAGTATTAGGGGCATCATTTACCGTCATTTCCCCATGAAGGATTTTCAAATTCCCTCATAGTTGGGGCCTCGTCCGGGACCAGGAAATTTTTATTTTTTTTTTTATTTTTATTTGTAACCTTGTCTTGTGAGCTGTTGGGAGTTGACATTCACACATCGGCCCGTAATGTCGTGGTTGTAAATATGCCCCTCCTCGCGCTCTTCTCCGATACGCATCCTACATTCAAGCTTAATCCCAATGGCACAGAAACATTCCAAGTAAAAATATTCCTGTGAACGTCCCATACGCTCCACACCCCAGTGCCTGAGGCTGCTTACTTCTTCTTAAGTGACCGTTGGGACCCCTCCCTCACTAAGAAGATAAAGGATCTTTTGTACCAGCAGAAGACAATGCTTGTCGTCCCGAGAGAATAGGAGCTTCACTTGTCTCTGGTGACACGACCCCGGATCATCTCTTGACAAGAAATGCAGGTTTAGAGCATAGAGCCAGTTTTCCCAAGTGCATCTAAGTGTTTACTCACCTGATAATTATACTCATTAATGTATATTAATTCTGCGGTTGACTTTTTTGGACGCCTACAATGGACTCATTATTAAAGCCAGGCCAAAAAATGAGGCACTGTAGAATCTTCTCATTCTACAAGCAGAATATGAGACGTACAACTAAAGCTGCCAGAAGATCTTGTTCTTGGGTGATCTTGCCAATTTCTGTGAAATCCACCAACAGACTGCTGCTTAAGGGGGCGCCAGATGCTTCGCCAACCACCTACAGTGTTGGGTAGGCCCATCAGATAATCCTCTGGTGGACCCTTATTCTAACACAATAATGGTCCCGCAGAAGAAACCCAAATTTGAAGGGTACTGTGGTCCATTTCGTAGGAGTGTTTGGAGGGTGGGATCCCGGAATTATTTTATCTGGTTGGCCCAAGGAACCTCAGTCTGACCCTGACCTCCTATATTGGGGAAACCAGAAATGGGTAAGTTGGTGTTTTTGTAGCTAGGCTTCCTTTGAAAACGAATCAAAGGGACAGACTTTTTTGGATAGGTACTCTAACAACTCGAAAGTAACAGAAGCAACATTTTAAATCTCCCTCTCTGAAATTGAACAAAATTAATCACCTGACTACGACTACGCTTATATGGTACTGTGGAGTCTATATGGTGTCCTCTGCGAGCAAATAAGTCAAGAAAGGAGTTCTGGGTTGTGTGGTCGGTGAGGGCCAACTTTGAAAAGGTACCTCAGGGACAGACTTTTTTGGATAGGTACTCTAATAACCCTAAAGTAACAGAGGCAACAGTTGAAATCTCTCCAAACTCTCTGACATTGACTGTAATGGATCATCTGACTACGACTACATTATATGGTGTTCCCTCCCAGCCACTTAGCCAAGACAGATAGTTCTGGTTTGCATGGTGGGTGCACCATAAATATACATCATCATGACACACGTAGCCGTAGCCAACTGTGGCGGGACGCGCGAGTAACATGCAACAATATACAAGTAATGGAAGACTACGGAAGCTGTGTAACCTTCCCAATTGTACTTGGTCTTGATTTAGGTCACATGACCTACATGTGTCTGGGATTATTGCCTAAAGTCGTCGTCTCGGGCATAACCCTAATCTACACAAGAGAATTAATTCACAAAATATCCCCCCTTCAACCGTCAAGTCTAAGCCCCCCCCCTCGCGCCATTCCCCCTCCGTATGCCATAAAGCGTGATTAATTCAGTCTGACACCTCAGACAAAATCACAAGGCGTCTTACGTTCCCCAAGTGGGATTAACCCCTTGTTTACCCTCTTATTTTTCTATGACCCAACAAAATACTGTCACATCTAGACCAAAGAGCTGACAATCGAAATAGAGGAATATGTGAAATACAATACACCAGGTATGATACCGTGGCAGATAGTAGCTAATAATACATGCCAGTCCATCATCAGGTCCCAGTGACCCATGACATACCCGCATGCACCCTCCTTAATACATTCACTCATGCGTTCACTTCCTCATTCCCCTAACAGGGCGCTCTACCTGACATGTTTATATTACCGCAGGTAAGGCCTGTGTCTGGCCATGTAACCCTATCCCCCGGCTCTGGTGACAGATACAGATCTCACTGACTACTATCAGTCTCCACACAACCGTAACTATGAGCGTATACAGCACACATATCCTGACATGCCGCCTGGTCCAGGACTGCCTGGTTACTGAAGAAGACCCTCACCCCAATGCCCAAAACACCTCCAACTACTGATCACAGAAGGCAACCTGGAAAACAATGCATGAAATGTCCATGGCCGATAGTTGGGGTGTTTATGCTGTAAGCAAATAAGGGGATTACAGGGTTAAAAAAAACATGGCTGCTCTCTTCCAGAAACAGCGCCATACCTGACCATGACTTGACCATGATTTGAGATAGATATGAGATAGATAGATAGATAGATAGATAGATAGATATGAGATAGATAGATAGATATGAGATAGATAGATAGATAGATAGATATAAGATAGATAGATAGATAGATATGAGATAGATAGATATGAGATAGATAGATAGATATGAGATAGATAGATATGAGATAGATAGATAGATAGATAGATAGATAGATATGAGATAGATAGATAGATAGATATGGGATAGATAGATATGAGATAGATAGATAGATAGATAGATAGATAGATAGATAGATATGAAATAGATAGATAGATATGAGATAGATAGATATGAGATAGATAGATATGAGTAGATAGATAGATAGATAGATAGATAGATAGATAGATAGATATGAGATGGATAGATATGAGATAGATAGATAGATAGATAGATAAATAGACAGATATGAGATGGATAGATATGATAGATATGAGATAGATACATATGAGATAGATAAGATATGAGATAGATAGATATAAGATAGATATGAGATAGATAGATCGATATAAGATAGATATTAGATAGATAGATAGATATGAAATAGATACAGTAGATAGACATGAGATAGATAGATAGATATGAGATAGATATGAGATAGATAAGATATGAGATAGATATGAGATAGATAAGATATGAGATAGATAGATATGAGATAGATAGATAGATAGATAGATATGAGATAGATAGATAGATATGAGATAGATAGATAATAGATATAAGATAGATAGATATGAGATAGATAGATATGACATGTAGAAATGTAGCATTCACTACATTTAACTGATGACATCAGCACTCACTACATATAACTGATGACATCAGCACTCACTACAAATATGCGGTGACATCAGCACTCACTACACATAACTGATGACATCACTGCTCACATATTGTATACACTACACAAGGAGACCTATCATCAGTGGTAGAGAAAACTTATCTCAGTGACTGTTTATGTCTGGGAAACTTACCAAGATACTGAGGGTCCACACGAGGTAAGAAGAGACCAAATTTGATAAAAATAGGGAGGATGAAGCCAAAGCGCACCCACTCGATGACATAGAGAGGAGGGCGGCTCGCGTCATGGAGGAGGCTGCACGGCAGCACCGCACTCTCTCCTACACGGCCAACCACAGCCTGAGCGTCCGATCGGATGGTACCTGGGGAAAGAAGACACCAGCATGAGGAGAACCATCAACATACATGGAGAGGACAGAGCAATGTTCTGCAGATTTCTAGAGAGGTCAGCGGAGTAATAATTTGCAGGATATACAGAACCGTGCAAATATTTTAGGCAGGTGTTAAAAAAACGTTGCAAAGTAAAAAAGGTATATCTACAGAGCAGGAGAGGGCAGAGGGAGCAGGGACTATGTATTCTTATGAAGTCTGGGTGACCCTGTGACTAAATGCCAGCTAAGAATGGCTGCCACAAGTTATGTACTTCCAGGATCCAGCTGTAAGAGGTCAAGAGGTAAGTTGTGGGATTTCAGCATGGATGAGGAGCCATGAGGGCCACTTACCTTCAACGCAGCAGAATGACAGGCTGAGGCAGAATATCCAGGAAGCCCAATGCATAGCACACACTTGCCAGCCACACATAGGCAGACGGCCACAGTAAATTCAGCTGTCCTTTCATGCAGCATCAGGAGACCCAACGCAGTGACCTCCAGCGTGCAGAACACTCCACAGCACAGAGATATATGGAGGACACGCAACGCCTGGAAAATGTCACTCAGTCCCCAGCCAGAGTCCAAGCCCACGATGCTGAAGAGTCACCCTAGGGCGTCAGCTGAACCGCCACTCATTAAGTACCATCCAGAGGAAGCAGAGTGTGGAGCCGCAGCTAGTCGACCCTGGTCTTCTCCCCCGGTGGGGTACACGTCCCGGGATGCAGAGCGTTGCCTTATAGACCTGCAACAGAGAAGTTCATGAGCAACAGAGTAAAAAGCAGCTCCTCAGCAGCAGAGTCAATATTTGCTCAGTCCACACCTATCTACATAGTGTCTACTAAACTATGAACAGGGGGCAAAGCAAACAGCCAGGGGCAAATTCCTGAACCACCAGCAGCACAGGACACAAAACAGACAGGAGGGCCTGAGACCAGATCACATCTACGTGACCTTGACCTCAAGATCCAAGAGTAGTACTGATCACTATACTCTAGGTGACCTCTCACCAGTGATGTATATACAGTGATATCACTGCTCTCTATGTCCTGGTGATCTGGTGTGTAGTACTGATCACTATACTCTAGGTGACCTCTCACCAGTGATGTATATACAGTGATATCACTGCTCTCTATGTCCTGGTGATCCGGTGTGTAGTACTGATCACTATACTCTAGGTGACCTCTCACTAGTGATGTATATACAGTGATATCACTGCTCTATGTCCTGGTGATCTGGTGTGTAGTACTGATCACTATACTCTAGGTGACCTCTCACCAGTGATGTATTTACAGTGATATCACTGCTCTATGTCCTGGTGATCTGGTGTGTAGTACTGATCACTATACTCTAGGTGACCTCTCACCAGTGATGTATATACAGTGATATCACTGCTCTCTATGTCCTGGTGATCTGGTGTGTAGTACTGATCACTATTCTCTAGGTGACCTCTCACTAGTGATGTATATACAGTGATATCACTGCTCTATGTCCTGGTGATCTGGTGTGTAGTACTGATCACTATACTCTAGGTGACCTCTCACCAGTGATGTATATACAGTGATATCACTGCTCTCTATGTCCTGGTGATCTGGTGTGTAGTACTGATCACTATACTCTAGGTGACCTTTCACCAGTGATGTATATACAGTGATATCACTGCTCTCTATGTCCTGGTGATCTGGTGTGTAGTACTGATCACTATACTCTAGGTGACCTCTCACCAGTGATGTATATACAGTGATATCACTGCTCTATGTCCTGGTGATCTGGTGTGTAGTACTGATCACTACGGTATACTCTAGGTGACCTCTCACCAGTGATGTATATACAGTGATATCACTGCTCTATGTCCTGGTGATCTGGTGTGTAGTACTGATCCCTATCCTCTAGGTGACCTCTCACCAGTGATGTATATACAGTGATATCACTGCTCTCTATGTCCTGGTGATCTGGTGTGTAGTACTGATCACTATACTCTAGGTGACCTCTCATGTCCTGGTGATCCGGAGTGTAGTACAGATCACTTTCAGACGTGCCCACACACTTCCTATGGTGGTAACCACTGTCTGACCACTCTCCTTTTATAGCCCACTGCAAAAATAACAAGGTTTGATCGGCAGCTCGAGGTCCAAAGGACTAAAGTAATATTTCAGAGGAACCCAATCCATCAACCAAAATCCCGAGAACTGTTCCAGCGCGGCGGAGGAATGTTCTCAAGAAGAATTGATTCATAGCATTGACTATATTTTTCCAGCCAACCATTATGCACTGCAGAGCCGCCTGGAGCCTCCAACCTCGCTGCCGACAGACACAACCTTCATTCTTCTACATTTATTTTCCCAAAATCTGGAATTCTCCATCAATATTCTTGTTCTTGATACTCCAGAATGAATGGTTTTCTCAGACTTACGCCTCAGAAGGTTTATTTTTATACCAGTCGCTGAATACGAAAGAAAAAAATGTTTATTTTCCTTGGAGACAAGTTTGGAAAAAAACTGGGCACTTTGAATTTCTTGCCATGTTGGACGGACATTTAATATCCCAATGATAATTGAAACAGGCCCAGCGAGGTCCTGGCAGAGAGCTGCCTCCGTCAATGGAAGACAGATGTCTGGAAGGAAAGGACGTGGAGTCTTCAAGGCCTCTGCTCCCTCCGTGCGAGCTTTACAAGACAGCGTCTCACGAGGACAATCGCTGTCTATATTCCTTGTTAGTATATATGGACTCCCCTCTATGAACCAGATTAGAAATCTGCTCTGTTGGACTCAAGCCGTCTATGTGTTACTTGTACAGTATTCATTTGAATATCCACCATGTAATACTATATATCGCCTATAGTGGCCACTGTGGGGTAAATCTGCAGCGATCAATGGATTACAGGCAACACCAATATTAGAAGGGTCGTAAACGGGAAGGCTGCGAACGGTGATGTTACAATGTTAACCCTCTGAATCCATATATAATAATAATTATATTCTTAAAGGGGAAATGCCACTTATTCGTAAAGCATAACTCCGCTCCTAAGCTATGAATTTTTTTGTACAATTGCAGGTAACCCCAATATTCACAAAATGTCACACTCAATGAAGTCCAGGAAGCTGCAGGTCTGTTTGTTAGGGTCCTTACACGCTAGAATAGTTCCAGTTGTCTCTTGCCTTTTTCAGTCCAAAGCTATTCCTGGCGACCCTTCCACATACATGCATGCTAAGCTCATCCAAGTATGTATTTGTTTTCATTGGGAGGACCTCATACACAGTCAGATGGTCCCACCAGCATTGGCAGGTTCGGTCAACCTGTCCAGGGTCAAAAAATCTACTGCTGTTTCCTGAGGGACGCTTCTTGGTTTATGAGGGGGAAAAAAAAACATCCCCCTTGGCCATCCTCCATGTTCCATAATGTACAGGGACAGCTAACGCGTCTCCACTGTGCAAGGACCCTAACAAACAGCTCCCTATATCTCAGCTTTAATAGATCAACCACGCGCCGCCGTTTCAGCACTGTTTTTGGCGCTGAAATCACAGCAAGATAGGGCAAGACGTGCGGCAAAAAAAAAGAAGTCGCTGACTCCCTATATCTCAGCTTTACAGAACCCTAAGGGCAAAAATATACTTTGAGATAGTTCAACATGTATTTGTACAGTGACGTCCTAGCAGAAACCTGAGGCTAATCCTCAAATTCTGCCACATTTTGGTTTGTCGTGTATTGACCACGTGATGCAGCTTCAGCCAGAATTTCAATTAAAAGGCTAAAAATTTGACAACTTCTTTAGACGCCACTTTGTGTCACCCAGAATAGTTGTCAGTGCCTAATGACGGAGGGTAATAACTCCCACCATCGGTGGAGCCACTGTGCACCTCATGGCTTGGTGACATTACTACAGACATATAGACTGAACGTCATCCCTCTCCACATAATGGCTGCCTACGTGGCTCATGAGCGCCTCGAACACTTTAAGAGCTTGTACATAAGTGTCACCGGCACAAAAACTTGGGAAAGGCGCCAGGTCATGGTGTCCTGAAGGAGGGAGCACAAGGATAAAAGCTGATCAGACCTTGAGGAGGATTGAAAGACGTCCAGCAACTTCGGGGGCAGATTAGAGTTACATCCGTGGAGGGGTCCAGGTCTGAGAGCGCTGGGTCAGAGCGAGAAACAAGACAATGTCACCATGAAAATGAGGCTGTATACGAGGTTTAATGGTATTAAAATGACTTTATAGTTATAGAATTTGGCCACCATATTCCTAACACAATTATGGAGAATTAAGTCATCTGTACCTGTGGCTTGTTCTTAGTGACATCACACCATCCTGCATGACTTGCCACATTTTTTTTAGCCATATCATCAGTGACGTCATTATTTCTAAGCTTTGCACGCTGTGACATCACAGTATGAGTGCCACATTCCAAAGCCACAACTTCAGTGACATCATACCCAGGGATATAGCTATATAGAGTGCAGAGTTAGCAATCGCTACCAGGCCAGGAGCTTGAGGGGACCCAATAGCTTCTCTATAACATAAAAAGATACCAGTATTATAGATAGCACATGGTAGGTCGTGACCCCATTGCAGATTTTGCAATGTTGCCCAGGATCATACACCTCTGATCATACTATCCAATGTAAACATAACCCTGCCCTCAGTGACATCATATCATCCAATGCAACCATAACACTGCCCTCAGTGACATCATATCATCCAATATAACCACAATCCTGCCCTAAGTGACATCATATCATCCAATGTAACCATAACACTGCCCTCAGTGACATATCATCCAATGTAACCATAACACTGCCCTCAGTGACATCATATCATCCAATATAATCATAACCCTGCCCTCAGTGACATCATATCATCCAATATAACTACAATCCTGCCTTCAGTGACATCGTATCATCCAATGTAACCATAACACTGCCCTCAGTGACATCATATCATCCAATATAACCACAAACCTGCCCTCAGTGACATCATATAATCCAATATAACCATAACACTGCCCTCAGTGACATCATATAATCCATTATAATCATAACCCTGCCCTCATTGACATCATATCATCCAATATAACCATAACCCTGCCCTCAGTGACATCATATAATCCATTATAATCATAACCCTGCCCTCAGTGACATCATATCATCCAATATAACCACAATCCTGCCCTCAGTGACATCATACAATCCAATATAACCATAACACTGCCCTCAGTGACATCATATCATTCAATATAACCACAATCCTGCCCTCAGTGACATTATATAGCCTAATGTGACCTTAGCCTTCAGTGACATCAGATCTGGTGTGACCTGTCACATGTTGTGCCACATCTTCAATGACAACATCTCCTCAGTGATATCAGTATTTCTAAGCCCTACCCTCAGTGACATCACAATATGAACGATACATTCCATAGACACAACATGTAACCATGTTCCACAACCTTGACCTCTGTGACAACATACCATAAATCATACTTTCACCTTAATAACCCCAGAAAATAACCAGTCCCCCACCCCTTCTACCTTGTGCGATGAATACAGAATAGAGGATCCAGACTTAATTGGGGAGGGGGGGTAGTAAGAAATGGGATCAAGAGTCCCAATCACGTTGGTCACTGACATAGAGAAATGTTATGTATGATGACATAATACTTCATAATGGGTGTGACACATGCACAAGGTTCTACAAGTGTTGATGATGTAACTGATGACATCATAGGTGTGATACTATAGGTGATGAAGTCATAGTGGGTGTCAGACTTAAGGAAACTTATGGATTTGCAAAACTAACACATTTGGGATAGTTACACCTGCAACTATGGGGAATCAAATACAATACGGGTCCCTGTTAAGATTCTACAAGAGATGATGACATCATAGGTGAAGATCTCACATCATTAGGGGAATCGGTTATGGTTACACAGACACCAAAATTGGTAAAAGTGCAGGAAAGTACTGTACTGATTATACTTCTACCCCATAACACCAAATATCTATATACCGATGTAGCAGAGCTGGGTTTGCATTTAGTACAACATGATATCCCAATGTGTTATTTATTATTGTTGCATGGGACTGCATTATCTGTACTCTGTGTTACATAGGACTGCACAAGTGATGCAGCCATAAGGGGTTAAATGACAAACTCAGCTCTGCTACAAGTTCCAAGAACACGCCAGCATCATCAGCTCCACGACTTCTGCCGCTAGTCCCATCCTGAACAATGAATAAGTCAACCGCACCGAGGCCGGGACTTTACATACCATATGCAAAACCTCACCAAAAATAGAATTTCGGATGAAGAACGCTAAAAAAAAATTTAAAAAATAATTAAAATACAAGTTTGCGGAATTAAGAAATTGGAATTCTACGATAGAAATAATAAAGAAACTGGAATTCTACGTCCGTAATGTGTTGATCGACATAAAATGCACAAAAAATGTAAAAGATAATAAAGAATAAATATATATAAAAATGAGATAATATATTAGTACAAAAAGTTGATTAAAAATACAATAAAAAATTAGCATTATTTAGCTATATCTTGGGACAGCTACAAGTCGGTGCAGGGAGCGCCCCTGTGTCCAGGTGATAGGGGGATAATTCTATAAGAAGACAAAAAGTTGCAGCCGAGGCCCAGGTGGGTGAGGACAGGTGGGCTGTGCACATGACCACGCGTTTTGCTCTATACCTGCTCTCACCAAAGTTAACCTCCCAGCTGCCACATGGTGCCCCCCCCATCCCCGTACTGAGGGTCTGCCATCATACACACAGCATTGACAGGAAACCTGACCCGTACTGAATTTAACACTTTATCCAGGCCGTTCCAAACCCATAGAGCAGGTTTGACTGCAAACCTATTCTACTTCAAGTGATTTTTTTTTTTTTATATTCCGCAGCCGCTGATTTTACAAGGGGGAGAGAGCGGAGGGCGGACCCCACACCCCATCGCCCTACGGCTATATAAAATCCCCGTGGAGACAAAGTGAGGCCTCGGGATTGGAATTCATCCCCGACCGAAATAGTTTTATTGTGGCCCGGTGGGAATAAAGGCCTTTACCACACAATGTGAGATATTGTTACCCTTCTGATTCCACATCGCCGCTGATCCCCACGCCGAGTGCCCCCCTGCCCCCCAGGATTACCCCACTGACGGATAGGCACTAAATGTCACAGGGTGTAAAGGGGATAATTGCCATTTTATTGGGCCGTCCAGTCTACGAGGTGATCCTGCCCCTCACATCCATTGTCTGTGCGGAAAGGAAGAGATAATATGGATAACAGTCCTTTGTCCCTCCGAAGGACCCTAATCCCTGACAACACCCCATTATCGCCCCCTCCGTCTCCGTGACCTTGAGTCGGATCCCCCCAGGCATTAGACTGTAAGCTCCTCTGCCCACTGCTACTTATTCCACTCCATTGTACGGGAGATAAACACAAATCCCAATCGGGGAGGGGGGGCAGATGTCAGACGTAGTCACGGAAGTGCCCGATACCAAATGTAAAAGTCGTCGTTGCTTCTGCACCTGGAGAGTTGGGTGAATAGTCAGCATTATGGGGCAGGTTGTGATGTGCTGACCTGGAGGTAATACAGATACTGGATGAGGAGGGGACATGGGGCCGGACACGATTATTGCCCCCCACAATGCCCACCCCAGGTCAGATATACCTAGGACTGTTTTGTGGGGTCGTTGGGGGAAGCCGTAGTCGGTAATACAAAAACATGACAAAATATACAAAGCCAAGACCCCCTCGTTACAAAGGAACGGCAGCCCCCAGCGGGGTGTCGGGGGCCACTCAAGCCATAAATCCACCGGTAAGTAATATCAACGTCCTGGTGGATAGAAACGCCAGGGATCTCTCCTGCCACACACAAAGCAGGTGCCACAAAGACGACCATGACCAGAAGGGAGGAGGAGGAGGAGAAGGAGGGGGGATACGATAGAAATATCAAAATAATTGGATCAAAGGAAAGATCAACAAGTCTCCCACTTGGCAACATCTGACGGTGACAAGCCGAGCCTCTGGGTGCCCGGCGCGGTACAGGAGGGACGCACACAATGCATTAGGGTATGGCAGGCTTACCTGGCGGAGCAGGGCCCATGGACGTCCTGGAATATAAGCATGGATAAGAAGGGGTGGTGTGTAGGTCCTGGTGGCCGGACCACCTAGCACACCATGGCGGGCTTGACGAGCTGTCAGAGGGCATGAAGCTGGACCACCCTTGTGCCTCTCCTAGAATTGGATCCACCCTCTACCTGTTGCCAGCGTGCTAAGGGATCCTTCTGCTGCTGCAACGCAAGGCTGTGCCACATTAGTTGCAAGGCTATTACGGAGGTAGGGGGCTGGCAGGGACCTCCCGCCTCATGGGATAACGTTGCACATGTTGGAGGTGCACCCCAATAAATGCCGGATCCGCTGTTTCGGCCAATATCTCCAGGGACAATGGCTGGGGCATGTACCTGTGGCTCGGCCGCACTTGCTGGAGGCAATTTTTGCTAGTCCCAGAGCAGGCGGGCAGGGGGAGCATGCAGGGCAGAGAAGCTTGCACTCCGCTCTCCAAGCTCCTGTGTCTTAATTCCCCCCCTTCTCTCCTCCTTTCTATTCCTGCCTGAACTCCCTGCCAGCCTGCAACTTGCAAACATAATAGTAGGTGTGCCCCATGATGCTGAAGCCCACCCACTCTTTCAATCAAGCGCCCATTGTTTCCACAGCAACAACCAATGAAGCTCCAGGTTTCCAGGACAGCCCTGCCGCTCTCTACCCATCACAGGCTCAGCAGCTGCAGCCAATGAGGCCGGATCCAGGGTGCACAATGGGAAATGTAGTCCTGGGCACAGGCTGAGGACATGGCTGCTCAGCTGTCTCCCTCTGGTGGCGGCCTGGCAGACTGCACCACACCTTGGATATTAACCTTATAAGTGCTTCGATAAATTATATATCTACCCCATAAATTCTGGAGAACCAATAGAAGTGAGGCAGCCATAGAGGGGTCTGTGATCCCCAAATCTTCAGGATCGTCTATAGACAGCACATAGGCACTGATAGGTGGATTGTACACATTTCTCCGATGAAAAAATTGTTCCCAGTAAAGGAGAAACCGATAAAAGAAAATCTTGACGATGAAGATAGAATTAATTATTATTAATGTTATTATTAGTAGTATTTTATTAATTATTTCATTATAAATGTTAACATTATGACTATTGTTATTATTAGTTGTAGTAATGTTATTTATTATTATATTACCATGATCATTATTACTATTATTATTACAATTATGATTTTTTTATCATTATTTTATTTTATATCATTATTACTATTATTACTTTATTATTATATTATTATTACTATTATTGTTATGTTGTTATTATTACTTGTACAGTCATGGCCAAAAGTTTTGAGAATGACACAAATATTCTATTTTCACATGATCTGCTGCCCTCTGGTTTTTATGTGTGTTTGTCAGATGTTTTTATCACATACAGAAATAGAATTGCATTCATATTATGAGTAACAGAAGCTTATATTGACAGTTAGAATGAGTTAATGCAGCAAGTCAATATTTGCAGTGTTGACCCTTCTTCTTCAGGACCTCTGCAATTCTCCCTGGCATGCTCTCAATCAACTTCTGGACCAAATCCTGACTGATAGCAGTCCATTCTTGCAGAATCAATGCTTTCATTTTGTCTGAATTTGTTGGTTTTTGTTTGTCCACCCGTCTCTTGATGATTGACCACAAGTTCTCAATGGGATTAAGATCTGGGGAGTTTCCAGGCCATGGACACAAAATCTCTATGTTTTGTTCCCTGAGCCATTTAGTTATCACCTTTGCTTTATGGCAAGGTGCTCCATCATGCTGGAAAAGGCATTGTTGAGCGCCAAACTGCTCTTGGACGGTTGGGAGAAGTTGCTCTTGGAGGACATTCTGGTACCATTCTTTATTCATGGCTGTGTTTTTAGGCAAGACTGTGAGAGAGCCGATTCCCTTGGCTGAGAAGCAACCCCACACATGAATGGTTTCAGGATGCTTTACAGTTGGCATGAGACAAGACTGGTGGTAGCGCTCACCTCTTCTTCTCCGAATAAGCTGTTTTCCAGATGTTCCAAACAATGGAAAAGGGGATTCATCAGAGAAAATGACTTTCCCCCAGTCCTCAGCAGTCCACTCCCTGTACCTTTTGCAGAATATCAGTCTGTCCCTGATGTTTTTTCTGGAGAGAAGTGGCTTCTTTGCTGCCCTCCTTGAGACCAGGCCTTGCTCCAAGAGTCTCCGCCTCACAGTGCGTGCAGATGCACTCACACCTGCCTGCTGCCATTCCTCAGCAAGCTCTGCACTGCTGGTAGCCCGATCCCGCAGCTGAAACACTTTTAAGAGACGGTCCTGCCGCTTGCTGGTCTTTCTTGGGCGCCCTGGAGCCTTTTTGGCACCAATGGAACCTCTCTCCTTGAAGTTCTTGATGATGCGATAGATTGTTGACTGAGGTGCAATCTTTCTAGCTGCAATACTCTTCCCAGTTAGGCCATTTTTGTGCAGTGCAATGATGACTGCACGTGTTTCTTTAGAGATAACCATGGTTAACAGAAGAGAAACAATGATGGCAAGCACCAGCCTCCTTTTAAAGTGTCCAGTGGTGTCATTCTTACTTAATCATGACAGATTGATCTCCAGCCCTGTCCTCATCAACACCCACACCTGTGTTAATGGAGCAATCACTGAAACCATGTTAGGTGGTCCTTTTAAGGCAGGGCTGCAATGATGTTGAAATGTGTTTTGGGGGATAAAGTTCATTTTCTAGGCAAATATTGACTTTGCAAGTAATTGCTGTTAAGCTGATCACTCTTTATAACATTCTGGAGTGTATGCAAATTGCCATTAGAAAAACTGAAGCAGTAGACTTTGTAAAAATTCATATTTGTATCATTCTCAAAACTTTTGGCCATGACTGTAGTATTACTTTATTATTATTACTGTTACTATTATTATTGCTCTTATTACTATTATTTTATTATTATAATATTAACATTATTTTATTATTTCACAATTTTATCAGTATTGTTATTTTTATTATTATTATTACTGCAATTATTATTTTATTATCATTATTACTATTACTTTTGGTATTATTACTATTATTGTATTATTTTCATTATTATGTTATCATTATTACTATAGTTATTGTTAGTAGTAGTAATGTTGTTATTTTATTATCCTTGTAATACTATTATTACTATTTTCATTTTATTATTACTATTATTTTATTATCATTATTACTATTATATTATCATTATTATACTGATAATTGTTACTATTAATATTATTGCTAGTTACTAATATTGTATTATTATTATTATTATTATATTATCATTATTTTATATTTATTATTATTATTATGATTATTACTACTATTATTAATGTTTTTATTAACAATTATTTTTACTAAAATTTTACCTTTTTTTTTTTTTTTGCTATATAAATAAGCAACGCCCTCTTGTGGTCACTCTGCTGAACCTTAAAACTATTTTATAAAATGTAATATTTAATCTATAGAACATATATAAGGAGATTTGGTAAAAATCCTGAAGTGTACTCAGTTCTAGTCTCTAATACTTATAGAGACACTGGAAAAACAAAAAAACAAGTCATTTTTTTGGGGGTGGAGCTAAGTTATTATGTAAAGGCGGAGCTAGTCAACCTCTCAGGAAGTCTCTAGACGCAATTTGAGGGCGGCACCATTTTTAGGGTGACTATTATGAAATTGCAAACATGGCAGTGACCTTACCACCTTTTACCTATGCACCGAGCACTAGAGTAAGGGGACGACACAACCTGTGTATCCCCTTATACCACAGGTATATACCTCAGGTATCAGCGCACCTCCTTATACCGCAGGTGTATACCTCAGGTATCGGCGCACCCCCTTATACCACAGGTATATACCTCAGGTATCAGCGCACCCCCCTTATACCGCAGGTGTATACCTCAGGTATCAGCGCACCCCCTTATACCGCAGGTGTATACCTCAGGTATCAGCGCACCCACTTATACCAAAGGTATATACCTCAGGTATCAGCGCACTCCCTTATACCGCAGGTATATACCTCAGGTATCAGCGCACCCCCTTATACCACAGGTATATACCTCAGGTATCAGCGCACTCCCTTATACCGCAGGTATATACCTCAGGTATCAGCGCACCCCCTTATACCACAGGTATATACCTCAGGTATCAGCGCACCCCCTTATACCACAGGTATATACCTCAGGTATCAGCGCACCCACTTATACCAAAGGTATATACCTCAGGTATCAGCGCACCCACTTATACCTCAGGTATATACCTCAGGTATCAGCGCACCCCCTTATACCACAGGTATATACCTCAGGTATCAGCGCAACCCCTTATACCACAGGTATATACCTCAGGTATCAGCGCACCCCCTTATACCTCAGGTATATACCTCAGGTATCAGCGCACCCCCTTATACCGCAGGTATATACCTCAGGTATCAGCGCACCCCCTTATACCGCAGGTGTATACCTCAGGTATCAGCGCACCCCCTTATACCGCAGATGTATACCTCAGGTATCAGCGCACCCCCTTATACCACAGGTATATACCTCAGGTATCAGCGCACCCCCTTATACCGCAGGTACTGTATATACCTCAGGTATCAGCGCACCCCCTTATACCGCAGGTATATACCTCAGGTATCAGCGCACCCCCTTATACCGCAGGTACTGTATATACCTCAGGTATCAGCGCACCCCCCTTATACCGCAGGTACATACCTCAGGTATCAGCGCACCCCCTTATACCGCAGGTATATACCTCAGGTATCAGCGCACCCCCTTATACCGCAGGTATATACCTCATGTATCAGCGCACCCCCTTATACCGCAGGTATATACCTCAGGTATCAGCGCACCCCCTTATACCGCAGGTATATACCTCAGGTATCAGCGCACCCACTTATACCGCAGGTATATACCTCAGGTATTAGCGCACCCCCTTATACCGCAGGTATATACCTCAGGTATCAGCGCACCCCCTTATACCACAGGTATATACCTCAGGTATCAGCGCACCCCCTTATACCGCAGGTATATACCTCAGGTATCAGCGCACCCCCTTATACCACAGGTATATACCTCAGGTATCAGCGCACCCCCTTATACCGCAGGTATATACCTCAGGTATCAGCGCACCCCCTTATACCGCAGGTATATACCTCAGGTATCAGCGCACCCCCTTATACCGCAGGTATATACCTCAGGTATCAGCGCACCCCCTTATACCGCAGGTATATACCTCAGGTATCAGCACACTCCCTTATACCGCAGGTATATACCTCAGGTATCAGCGCACCCCCCTTATACCGCAGGTATATACCTCAGGTATCAGCGCACCCCCCTTATACCGCAGGTATATACCTCAGGTATCAGCGCACCCCCTTATACCGCAGGTATATACCTCAGGTATCAGCGCACCCCCTTATACCACAGGTATATATCTCAGGTATCAGCGCACTCCCTTATACCGCAGGTATATACCTCAGGTATCAGCGCACCCTCTTATACCGCAGGTATATACCTCAGGTATCAGCGCACCCCCTTATACCGCAGGTATATATATACCTCAGGTATCAGCGCACCCCCATATACCGCAGGTGTATACCTCAGGTATCAGCGCACCCCCTTATACCACAGGTATATACCTCAGGTATCAGCGCACCCCCTTATACCACAGGTATATACCTCAGGTATCAGCGCACCCCCTTATACCGCAGGTATATACCTCATGTATCAGCGCACCCCCTTATACCGCAGGTATATACCTCAGGTATCAGCGCACCCCCTTATACCGCAGGTATATACCTCAGGTATCAGCGCACCCACTTATACCGCAGGTATATACCTCAGGTATTAGCGCACCCCCTTATACC
This sequence comes from Leptodactylus fallax, assembly GCA_947044405.1. NCBI lineage: Eukaryota > Metazoa > Chordata > Amphibia > Anura > Leptodactylidae > Leptodactylus > Leptodactylus fallax. Next base: position 1,377,292 of record CAMRHE010000271.1, read on the forward strand.
GCAGGTATATACCTCAGGTATCAGCGCACCCCCTTATACCACAGGTATATACCTCAGGTATCAGCGCACCCCCTTATACCGCAGGTATATACCTCAGGTATCAGCGCACCCCCTTATACCACAGGTATATACCTCAGGTATCAGCGCACCCCCTTATACCGCAGGTATATACCTCAGGTATCAGCGCACCCCCTTATACCGCAGGTATATACCTCAGGTATCAGCGCACCCCCTTATACCGCAGGTATATACCTCAGGTATCAGCGCACCCCCCTTATACCGCAGGTATATACCTCAGGTATCAGCACACTCCCTTATACCGCAGGTATATACCTCAGGTATCAGCGCACCCCCTTATACCGCAGGTATATACCTCAGGTATCAGCGCACCCCCTTATACCGCAGGTATATACCTCAGGTATCAGCGCACCCCCTTATACCGCAGGTATATACCTCAGGTATCAGCGCACCCCCTTATACCACAGGTATATATCTCAGGTATCAGCGCACTCCCTTATACCGCAGGTATATACCTCAGGTATCAGCGCACCCTCTTATACCGCAGGTATATACCTCAGGTATCAGCGCACCCCCTTATACCGCAGGTATATATATACCTCAGGTATCAGCGCACCCCCATATACCGCAGGTGTATACCTCAGGTATCAGCGCACCCCCTTATACCACAGGTATATACCTCAGGTATCAGCGCACCCCCTTATACCACAGGTATATACCTCAGGTATCAGCGCACCCCCCTTATACCGCAGGTATATATATACCTCAGGTATCAGCGCACCCCCTTATACCACAGGTATATACCTCAGGTATCAGCGCACCCCCTTATACCGCAGGTATATATATACCTCAGGTATCAGCGCACCCCCTTATACCGCAGGTATATACCTCAGGTATCAGCGCACTCCCTTATACCGCAGGTACTGTATATACCTCAGGTATAAGTGCACCCCCTTATACTGTAGGTACATACCTCAGGTATCAGCGCACCCCCTTATGCCACAGGTATATACCTCAGGTATCAGCGCATCCCCTTATACCGCAGGTATATACCTCAGGTATCAGCGCACCCCCTTATACCGCAGGTATATACCTCAGGTATCAGCGCACCCCCTTATACCACAGGTATATATCTCAGGTATCAGCGCACCCCCTTATACCGCAGGTATATACCTCAGGTATCAGCGCACCCCCTTATACCACAGGTATATACCTCAGGTATCAGCGCACCCCCTTATACCGCATATGTATACCTCAGGTATCAGCGCACCCCCTTATACCACAGGTATATACCTCAGGTATCAGCGCACCCCCTTATACCGCAGGTATATACCTCAGGTATCAGCGCACCCCCCTTATACCGCAGGTATATACCTCAGGTATCAGCGCACCCCCTTATACCACAGGTATATATATACCTCAGGTATCAGCGCACCCCCTTATACCGCAGGTATATACCTCAGGTATCAGCGCACCCCCTTATACTGCAGATGTATACCTCAGGTATCAGCGCACTCCCTTATACCGCAGGTACTGTATATACCTCAGGTATAAGCGCACCCCCTTATACCGCAGGTACATACCTCAGGTATCAGCGCACCCCCTTATACCGCAGGCATATACCTCAGGTATCAGCGCACCCCCTTATACCGCAGGTATATACCTCAGGTATCAGCGCACCCCCTTATACCGCAGGTACATACCTCAGGTATCAGCGCACCCCCTTATGCCACAGGTATATACCTCAGGTATCAGCGCACCCCCTTATACCGCAGGTACATACCTCAGGTATCAGCGCACCCCCTTATACCGCAGGTATATACCTCGGGTATCAGCGCACTCCCTTATACCGCAGGCATATACCTCAGGTATCAGCGCACCCCCTTATACCGCAGATGTATACCTCAGGTATCAGCGCACCCCCCTTATACCACAGGTATATACCTCAGGTATCAGCGCACCCCCTTATACCGCAGGTATATACCTCAGGTATCAGCGCACTCCCTTATACCGCAGGCATATACCTCAGGTATCAGCGCACCCCCTTATACCACAGGTATATACCTCAGGTATCAGCGCACCCCCTTATACCGCAGGTATATACCTCAGGTATCAGCGCACCCCCTTATACCGCAGGTACATACCTCAGGTATCAGCGCACTCCCTTATACCACAGGTATATACCTCAGGTATCAGCGCCCCCCCCCCTTACACCGCAGGTATATACCTCAGGTATCAGCGCACCCCCTTATACCGCAGGTATATACCTCAGGTATCAGCGCACCCCCTTATACCGCAGGTATATACCTCAGGTATCAGCGCACCCCCTTATACCTCAGGTATATACCTCAGGTATCAGCGCACCCCCTTATACCGCAGGTATATACCTCAGGTATCAGCGCACCCCCTTATACCGCAGGTATATACCTCAGGTATCAGCGCACCCCCCTTATACCACAGGTATATACCTCAGGTATCAGCGCACCCCCTTATACCACAGGTATATACCTCAGGTATCAGCGCACCCCCTTATACCGCAGGTATATACCTCAGGTATTAGCGCACCCCCCTTATACCGCAGATGTATACCTCAGGTATCAGCGCACCCCCTTATACCGCAGATGTATACCTCAGGTATCAGCGCACCCCCTTATACCGCAGGTATATACCTCAGGTATCAGCACACCCCCTTATACCACAGGTATATACCTCAGGTATCAGCGCACCCCTTTATACCGCAGGTACATACCTCAGGTATCAGCGCACCCCCCTTATACCGCAGGTATATACCTCAGGTATCAGCGCACCCACTTATACCACAGGTATATACCTCAGGTATCAGCGCACCCCCTTATACCGCAGGTATATACCTCAGGTATCAGCGCACCCCCTTATACCGCAGGTATATACCTCAGGTATCAGCGCACCCCCTTATACCGCAGGTATATACCTCAGGTATCAGCGCACCCCCTTATACCGCAGGTATATACCTCAGGTATCAGCGCACCCACTTATACCACAGGTATATACCTCAGGTATCAGCGCACCCCCTTATACCGCAGGTATATACCTCAGGTATCAGCGCACCCCCTTATACCGCAGGTATATACCTCAGGTATCAGCGCACCCCCTTATACCGCAGGTATATACCTCAGGTATCGGCGCACCCCCTTATACCGCAGATGTATACCTCAGGTATCAGCGCACCCCCTTATACCGCAGGTATATACCTCAGGTATCAGCACACCCCCTTATACCACAGGTATATACCTCAGGTATCAGCGCACCCCCTTACACCGCAGGTATATACCTCAGGTATCAGCGCACCCCCTTATACCGCAGGTATATACCTCAGGTATCAGCGCACTCCCTTATACCGCAGGTATATACCTCAGGTATCAGCGCACCCCCTTATACCACAGGTATATACCTCAGGTATCAGCGCACCCCCTTATACCACAGGTATATACCTCAGGTATCAGCGCACCCCCTTATACCGCAGGTACATACCTCAGGTATCAGCGCACCCCCTTATACCGCATATGTATACCTCAGGTATCAGCGCACCCCCTTATACCGCAGGTATATACCTCAGGTATCAGCGCACCCCCCTTATACCGCAGGTATATACCTCAGGTATCAGCGCACCCCCTTATACCGCAGGTATATACCTCAGGTATCAGCGCACCCCCTTATACCGCAGATATATACCTCAGGTATCAGCGCACCCCCTTATACCGCAGGTATATACCTCAGGTATCAGCGCACCCCCTTATACCGCAGGTATATACTTCAGGTATCAGCGCACCCCCTTATACCGCAGGTATATACCTCAGGTATCAGCGCACCCCCTTATACCGCAGATATATACCTCAGGTATCAGCGCACCCCCTTATACCGCAGGTATATACCTCAGGTATCAGCACACCCCCTTATACCACAGGTATATACCTCAGGTATCAGCGCACCCCCTTATACCGCAGGTATATACCTCAGGTATCAGCGCACCCCCCTTATACCGCAGGTGTATACCTCAGGTATCGGCGCACCCCCTTATACCACAGGTATATACCTCAGGTATCAGCACACCCCCTTATACCACAGGTATATACCTCAGGTATCAGCGCACCCCCTTATACCGCAGGTATATACCTCAGGTATCAGCGCACCCCCTTATACCGCAGGTATATACCTCAGGTATCAGCGCACCCCCTTATACCGCAGGTATATACCTCAGGTATCAGCGCACCCCCTTATACCGCAGGTATATACCTCAGGTATCAGCGCACCCACTTATACCACAGGTATATACCTCAGGTATCAGCGCACCCCCTTATACCGCAGGTGTATACCTCAGGTATCAGCGCACCCCCTTATACCTCAGGTATATACCTCAGGTATCAGCGCACCCCCTTATACCGCAGGTATATACCTCAGGTATCAGCGCACCCCCTTATACCGCAGGTACATACCTCAGGTATCAGCGCACTCCCTTATACCGCAGGTATATACCTCAGGTATCAGCGCACCCCCTTATACCACAGGTATATACCTCAGGTATCAGCGCACCCCCTTATACCGCAGGTACATACCTCAGGTATCAGCGCACCCCCTTATACCGCATATGTATACCTCAGGTATCAGCGCACCCCCTTATACCGCAGGTATATACCTCAGGTATCAGCGCACCCCCTTATACCGCAGGTGTATACCTCAGGTATCAGCGCACCCCCCTTATACCTCAGGTATATACCTCAGGTATCAGCGCACCCCCCTTATACCGCAGGTATATACCTCAGGTATCAGCGCACCCCCCTTATACCGCAGGTACATACCTCAGGTATCAGCGCACTCCCTTATACCGCAGGTATATACCTCAGGTATCAGCGCACCCCCTTATACCACAGGTATATACCTCAGGTATCAGCGCACCCCCTTATACCGCAGGTACATACCTCAGGTATCAGCGCACCCCCTTATACCGCATATGTATACCTCAGGTATCAGCGCACCCCCCTTATACCGCAGGTATATACCTCAGGTATCAGCGCACCCCCTTATACCACAGGTATATACCTCAGGTATCAGCGCACTCCCTTATACCGCAGGTATATACCTCAGGTATCAGCGCACCCCCTTATACCACAGGTATATACCTCAGGTATCAGCGCACCCCCTTATACCGCAGGTATATACCTCAGGTATCAGCGCACCCCCTTATACCGCAGGTATATACCTCAGGTATCAGCGCACCCCCTTATACCGCAGGTATATACCTCAGGTATCAGCGCACCCCCTTATACCACAGGTATATACCTCAGGTATCAGCGCACCCCCTTATACCACAGGTATATACCTCAGGTATCAGCGCACCCCCTTATACCGCATGTATAGGATTGAGAAAATATCCTAAAAGTAATTTGGGGTAATTACTGAAACTTTTTTTAAATTTCACCCCGTTCTGACTTCCCGCTTGTGTTTCTGACCATTACATGTCCTGAGATGAAGCCGATCAGGAAACATGGAGGTCTCCGCGGCTTCCCCTTTACACCACCGCACAACTGCTGACATGAGGACGGGTTTTTGCATAGTCCACATTTACAACATTTCTGAACTAAGGAACTAGTAAGCGGATTTACTAACATTTTGTGGGTCAGAAAATGGGGGTCATGGACTACAAATCACTGTGCGTTGGACACTATACCTGAGGTATATATAGTGGACACTATGACAATGATAGGTGCTCTGATAGGGCAACTTTTTTTTTTACCACCAGATACCCTAAATTTTTTAGTTTTTTATGTATTTTTGTGGCCACTATTCAGTCCTTATAACATCTGTGCATCAGTGGTCATTGTGTTCGCAGCCGGTATAGCGCTCACTGGTGTCCTCCCCGAGGTCACTGTACATGTGGCCCTGCTGCGCCCACCCCGGGGTCAGGAATAATGCGCTGCATGCTTAGCTGGCGATCCCTTTGTCCTTCGTGATCCTCTGTTTATTTTCCCTTCCTTTATAATCAGCACCAGATATTTCTAGATAAACACAGCCGGCGACTAAATCAGCAGGTAATGTGCGGGGCGCAGACACTGCCCCTCCAGCAGTCACTGACTACATGTATCATCCATTTGTGGACCCTCCTGTATAATCCGCAGTCATATAGAGCTGACTACATCGCCCCCTAGTGGTAATAACAGGGACAAGATGGAGCATGGGAACATGGAGCAGGAGCGTGACTATAGGGGGTGCAGCCAGGGACGTAGCTATAGGGGGTACAGAGGTAGCAGCTGCTACCAGGCCCTAGATTCTGAGGGGCCCCAAAGGATCCTCGGCCATATAAGATATACCACTATTCTACATCACAAAGTTGGTAGGGGTCCCATAGCAGATTTTACAATGGGGCCCAGGAGATTCAAGTTACACCTCTGGGTGCAGCAGTAGCAATCGCTACCAGGCCCCAGATCCTAGGGGGGCGCCATAACAAACACAATACACTACTATTCTATATGGCACAAGGTAGATAAGGGCCCATTATAGATTTTGCATTGGGGCCCGGGAGCTCCAAGATACATCTCTGGGAGGGAGGGTCTTGTATCTAAACTAAAATGTGGCCCCTTCCTCTCCTGGTGTTAAAGGGGTTTTCAGAAGATGTACCTAGGGGATTCGGGCTGACCCTTGGTCATGTGATCGGAGCTAGCACCTGGCTCCCATGTCGGTCTACCCCCTCCCTCCACTTCCAAATTCACCACTAGTTACGGTGCTATTGGGGCTGGCTTTTTGGTTTTAAACACATGACCCGGGTTGGAATAACCCAAAAACCCCTTGGTACAGCATCTAAAAAACTTTTAAAATATTGCCTCAACAACCCCTTTAACCCTTAGCGCACACCCGTGATTAGTCATTGTGCCGCCCCTGCGGAAGGCTGACAACTCTTCAGGTAATGCTCGACAACCCTAACAGAGTAGCAGACCCTGGGACATGCGTAGGAGGGAATGGGGACCTCGGTCACTACGTTATATATACCATAAGACCATGGAGCAGACCCGTCTTTGGTTGACCACCTCCCCAATGCTACTGGGTGGTACCACAACAGTATGGGAAATTTGTCCACGGGTCAAACACAGGCCCCTCTCCTCTATTTATGCCACGGCTCTTAAAGGGGCTTTCCGGGACTTATTGATTGACGACCTGGGCCTGGGCCCCATCACCATGCCATGGCGTGGCCCTTATAATTGTATCCCCTTCCTCTCTTCCTGACAGCCCCCCGGCTTTACATGGCTGCTTAGCTCTATTTTTGGTTACAATAGTGAGAAATCCTCCGGAGTCGCAGCGGCTAATACCCCGTAATCCGGGCGGTTTCTTGACGACAGAGCGGCGTCCTGTCATGTGATAACTCCCACCCCCTCACAAGCGGATTAGGAATTACAAGAAGTGACACTAAATCCCCCCCCTCCTGTACAGACCTGTGAGAATATCACGAAAGGGTTAACTGATCACATAAGAAAATGGCGATGAGGGGCGACACGTGCAGCACCATTACTAGTACCAGTGGCGTATACAGAAGAGAGGGGCCCTGTGTTTGTAAGTGGGGGGTTACGATGACATTGGAGGGGTGCTCAGTGGCTCCCCCCTCAGGACACATGTATACAATACACAGCGTCTTCTGGACATACAGATATTTTATAGAAATAGTACATACAGCACCGAGTCCATTCATTACAATATTTCGGGGTCCCCCCGGGGGCTCCCCCACTTGCTCCCATCACTTGATGTGGTGATGGAACTGTATCACAGACTTCTCCTGCTCGGTCGTCTCGATAGATCCGCGGCGGAGCTGGCGAATTTCGTGAATGGCGTCCACTCCGGTGATCTTTCTAGTTTTTACCAGATAGCAAGCCAACATGGTACCGGTGCGGCCGTATCCGTGTAAGCAATGAACCGCGACCCCCTGGGGGAGAGAGACGAGCGTCAGACATGGAGAGGATGGCACAGACCAAAGGCCGAATTTACCCTCAATGGGGCAGATTTATTACAATGGCCTAAAAGAGAAGCTGTCTGATTCGCCCGTAGCAGTTTTCTGGTATAAATAATAATAAATCTGGCCCCATCATGCCGTTGCCATGACCCCTTTCTGGGAACGTGGCATTGGTGACATAAAAACAACAAAAACAATTAAAAATCCACAGACTATGTGTCAAGATGACTGGCCGAAAACCTGTGTTACTTCTCACAGCTGATGGTCTGTTACAGTTGCATCCAGTCTGGACACTTCTCTGTGAGCTAAACAGCATAGTACATGTGACCTGCGCTGATACAGTGTAACAAACCATCACAAATGGAAAATCAGTGCTGCTGATATATTTACCTAACTGAGGATTGTCTAGACTGGATGCAGCTGTAACAGACCCTCAGCTGTGAGAAGCCTGAAAGAGCACGCGGACATCTTGTAAAGTTGTAACATTTTTTTATACAATAAATAATCTTGTCTTATACGGATAAAATGTATTCTACCAGTTAGGCAACCAACTTTCCCAGGCTCCTGAAAGTCAGGCTTGTCCAGTATTATGACGCAATTTCACCATTCAGCAGTGTAGAGGTGGCCATATTGACTGTCACCCAGCTTTCCCAGGCTCCTGAAAGTCAGGCCTGTCCAGTATTATGACGCAATTTCACCATTCAGCAGTGTAGAGGTGGCCATATTGACTGTCACCCAGCTTTCCCAGGCTCCTGAAAGGCAGGCCTGTTCAGTACTATGATGCAGTTTCACCATTCAGCAGTATAGAGGTGGTCATAGTGACTGTCACCCAGCTTTCCCAGCAACCATTTCATCATATAAAAATTAATCGTCTGTTCCGTTCTACTAATAAAATGTCGTATTCCACCAGTTAGTCACCCAGCTTTCCCAGTCTCCTGAAAGGTAGACCTGCCCGGTAGTATGAAGCAGGTTCACTATTCAGGAGTACAGAGGAGGTGGCTGATAACCCTGTAGTGACGGCCATATTGACTGTCACCCAGCTTTCCCATGAACAAATACACCAGTGCAAAGATGACGGTGGTCTCTGAATATCCATATGGGCATTATATTATGGCTGTGGGTCTATATATATATATATATATATATATATATATACACTGGATGATGCCACCCACCTCTCCTTTGGCTCTAGCTTCCTCCACAATCTTCAGGAAGGTCTTCACCTGCTCCATGCTGGGTGGGCAGAAGTCCATGATGCGGATCCGGTGGAAGGTGATGCCCGGGCAGGTGTCATGGTAAGGTGGTTTGTGCTCGGTCAGGGTCACCAGGTGCCGGATACCTTTCTCGTAGAGGTATTCATAATGAGCCGGGAGACGCGGCATCGCCATGCCAGCCAGGGAGGCCGGGCTCCACCCAGGAGAAGTTGTGTGGAGGGACGGGCGGCATCGCTGGCAGGAGCTGTGGAGAGGTACACAAAGGGTCAGACTGAATGCCTGTAGGGTATGGTATCTACTAATCCCTCACTACAGGTGCACCCGCTATGTGGTGTGGCACTGCGCCCACATACTGCCATCGAAGCATGAACCTCCATTGGCAGCAATACATAGTGATATAGCGGCGGCCGCTAGTTGTGCCCTCTGTAATAAAACTAAGGTACAATAAATTGGGGCATCCTGACCACAGACCACGCCGTACCCTTTACCAATTGTCAGACAGCCCAAGACCGTGGCAGGAGATATACATAGACACATTATATATATATATATATATATATATATATATATATAGGTGTCTATATTAGGACAGAGTGTAACACGAGCCCTGACCTCACCAGGGTGAGGATGCAGAGGCCCCGGGCTAGGGTAACAGAGTGCAGGGGGCAACCTGTCCCTAAAATATCACAGGCACTAAACTACAAATCCTTCACTCATCTTCCTTGGAAAATTGTCAGATTCTTTGACTATCTGGAAAAGATGTATAGCATTCAATATGGCAGTCATTGGTTGTCACCCAGCTTTCCCAGACCTCTACTAAGCAGCAACGGTGGAAAAGGAGAGTGACAATCCTTTAAGAGTTGTAGTTGTGGCCATTTTTGGTTGTCACTTTTATTTTCTCCCCCCAAAAAATGCATACAATATGCCATTCCACCCAGCTTTCCAAGACTCCTGACCGGCAATGCAACCGTAAACTTGGGCTCTGCAGTTTAGGGGTCCACAATACATTGGCAGAGGTAAGAAACGTATATATGATGTATACAGCAATGTATGTAACAACAATGTAACAACGCCGAACACACACACTCCATAGAATATATAAACTTTCTGATTGTTCTTATTACAGGGAAGACAAAATCCTGAAGACCCCAGGACACATATAGGGACACCCCAAGCAGAGGATACTCTACAACCAATGAGATGCTGTGCAGGTGGAATCCAGGACAGGACCTCAGAGGGTAGCATTATACTGAGCCCCTATATCTAATATATAGAACATTCACCGTCCATACCCCTAGTCACTAAATCCAGCGCAATATCTACAGGGGCCTTGTGGCCCCCACATGAAACCCAGCAATGCTAGCACAACCCCCAGAACTTCAGTAATACAAAGCACTGACCTGACAGCACAGACAGGAATCCCCTCTACTGGTGACATCACATGACAGGGCCCAGGGAGCAGCTAACAAGAGCAGCAACTGCAGGAGTGAGGGACTGTGTACAAAGTGCAATACCTGGAGTCAACGCAAGAAGACTGAGATCACCCTATAGAAAGAATAGAGGGAGTTAATACTAAAACATATTATATATGGGCTCTGCACAGTACCGCATAGCTTATCCTGTATATTTATATGTTCTGTATACTGGGTGTAATTCTCAGTATCTGCTCTTATTCTGTATATATGGACAGTGCACAGTACCACTTCTCTTGTCCTGTATACTGGGTGTAATTCTCAGTATCTGCTCTTATTCTGTATATATGGACAGTGCACAGTACCACTTCTCTTGTCCTGTATACTGGTGTAATTCTCAGTATCTGCTCTTATTCTGTATATAGGACAGTGCACAGTACCACTTCTCTTGTCCTGTATACTGGTGTAATTCTCAGTATCTGCTCTTATTCTGTATATACGGACAGTGCACAGTACCTCTTCTCTTGTCCTGTATACTGGTGTAATTCTCAGTATCTGCTCTTATTCTGTATATACGGACAGTGCACAGTACCACTTCTCTTGTTCTGTATACTGGTGTAATTCTCAGTATCTGCTCTTATTCTGTATATATGGACAGTGCACAGTATCACTTCTCTTGTCCTGTATACTGGTGTAGTTCTCAGTATCTGCTCTTATTCTGTATATATGGACAGTGCACAGTACCACTTCTCTTGTCTTGTATACTGGGTGTAATTCTCAGTATCTGCTCTTATTCTGTATATATGGACAGTGCACAGTACCACTTCTCTTGTCCTGTTTACTGATGTAATTCTCAGTATCTGCTCTTATTCTGTATATATGGACAGTGCACAGTACCACTTCTCTTGTCCTGTATACTGGTGTAATTCTCAGTATCTGCTCTTATTCTGTATATATGGACAGTGCACAGTACCACTTCTCTTGTCCTGTATACTGATGTAATTCTCAGTATCTGCTCTTATTCTGTATATAGGACAGTGCACACTACCACTTCTCTTGTCCTGTATACTGGTGTAATTCTCAGTATCTGCCCTTATTCTCTATATACGGACAGTGCACACTACCACTTCTCTTGTCCTGTATACTGGGTGTAATTCTCAGTATCTGCTCTTATTCTGTATATATGGACAGTGCACAGTACCACTTCTCTTGTCCTGTATACTGGTGTAATTCTCAGTATCTGCTCTTATTCTGTACATATGGACAGTGCACAGTACCACTTCTCTTGTCCTGTATACTGGGTGTAATTCTCAGTATCTGCTCTTGTTCTGTATGTATGGACAGTGCACAGTACCACTTCTCTTGTCCTGTATACTGGTGTAATTCTCAGTATCTGCCCTTATTCTGTATATATGGACAGTGCACAGTACCACTTCTCTTGTCCTGTATACTGGGTGTAATTCTCAGTGTCTGCTCTTATTCTGTATATAAGGACAGTGCACAGTACCACTTCTCTTGTCCTGTATACCGGTGTAATTCTCAGTATCTGCTCTTATTCTGTATGTATGGACAGTGCACAGTACCACTTCTCTTGTCCTGTATACTGGTATAATTCTCAGTATCTGCTCTTATTCTATATGTATGGACAGTGCACAGTACCACTTCTCTTGTCCTGTATACTGGGTGTAATTCTCAGTATCTGCTCTTATTCTGTATATATGGACAGTGCACAGTACCACTTCTCTTGACCTGTATACTGGTGTAATTCTCAGTATCTGCTCTTATTCTGTATATAGGACAGTGCACACTACCACTTCTCTTGTCCTGTATACTGGTGTAATTCTCCGTATCTGCTCTTATTCTGTATACATGGACAGTGCACAGTACCACTTCTCTTGTCCTGTATACTGGGTGTAATTCTCAGTATCTGCTCTTATTCTGTATATATGGACAGTGCACAGTACCACTTCTCTTGTCCTGTTTACTGATGTAATTCTCAGTATCTGCTCTTATTCTGTATATATGGACAGTGCACAGTACCACTTCTCTTGTCCTGTTTACTGATGTAATTCTCAGTATCTGCTCTTATTCTGTATATATGGACAGTGCACAGTACCACTTCTCTTGTCCTGTATACTGATGTAATTCTCAGTATCTGCTCTTATTCTGTATATAGGACAGTGCACACTACCACTTCTCTTGTCCTGTATACTGGTGTAATTCTCAGTATCTGCCCTTATTCTGTATATATGGACAGTGCACAGTACCACTTCTCTTGTCCTGTATACTGGGTGTAATTCTCAGTGTCTGCTCTTATTCTGTATATAAGGACAGTGCACAGTACCACTTCTCTTGTCCTGTATACCGGTGTAATTCTCAGTATCTGCTCTTATTCTGTATATAAGGACAGTGCACAGTACCACTTCTCTTGTCCTGTATACTGGTGTAATTCTCAGTATCTGCTCTTATTCTGTATATAGGACACTGCACAGTACCACTTCTCTTGTCCTGTATACTGGGTGTAATTCTCAGTATCTGCTCTTATTCTGTATGTATGGACAGTGCACAGTACCACTTCTCTTGTCCTGTATACTGGTATAATTCTCAGTATCTGCTCTTATTCTGTATGTATGGACAGTGCACAGTACCACTTCTCTTGTCCTGTATACTGGGTGTAATTCTCAGTATCTGCTCTTATTCTGTATATATGGACAGTGCACAGTACCACTTCTCTTGACCTGTATACTGGTGTAATTCTCAGTATCTGCTCTTATTCTGTATGTATGGACAGTGCACAGTACCACTTCTCTTGTCCTGTATACTGGTGTAATTCTCAGTATCTGCTCTTATTCTGTATATATGGACAGTGCACAGTACTACTTCTCTTGTCCTGTATATACTGGTGTAATTCTCAGTATCTGCTCTTATTCTGTATATAGGACACTGCACAGTACCACTTCTCTTGTCCTGTATACTGGGTGTAATTCTCAGTATCTGCTCTTGTTCTGTATATATGGACAGTGCACAGTACCACTTCTCTTGTCCTGTATACTGGGTGTAATTCTCAGTATATGCGCTTATTCTGTATATAAGGACAGTGCACAGTACCACTTCTCTTGTCCTGTATACCGGTGTAATTCTCAGTATCTGCTCTTATTCTGTATATAAGGACAGTGCACAGTACCACTTCTCTTGTCCTGTATACTGGTGTAATTCTCAGTTTCTGCTCTTATTCTGTATATAGGACACTGCACAGTACCACTTCTCTTGTCCTGTATACTGGGTGTAATTCTCAGTATCTGCTCTTATTCTGTATATAGGACAGTGCACAGTACCACTTCTCTTGTCCTGTATACTGGTGTAATTCTCAGTATCTGCTCTTATTCTGTATACATGGACAGTGCACAGTACCACTTCTCTTGTCCTGTATACTGGTGTAATTCTCAGTATCTGCTCTTATTCTGTATATAGGACACTGCACAGTACCACTTCTCTTGTCCTGTATACTGGGTGTAATTCTCAGTATCTGCTCTTGTTCTGTATATATAGACAGTGCACAGTACCACTTCTCTTGTCCTGTATACTGGTGTAATTCTCAGTATCTGCTCTTATTCTGTATACATGGACAGTGCACAGTACCACTTCTCTTGTCCTGTATACTGGTGTAATTCTCAGTATCTGCCCTTATTCTGTATATATGGACAGTGCACAGTACCACTTCTCTTGTCCTGTATACTGGTGTAATTCTCAGTATCTGCTCTTATTCTGTATATATGGACAGTACACAGTACCACTTCTCTTGTCCTATATACTGGTGTAATTCTCAGTATCTGCTCTTATTCTGTATATACGGACACTGCACAGTACCACTTCTCTTGTCCTGTATACTGGTGTAATTCTCAGTATCTGCTCTTATTCTGTATATAAGGACAGTGCACAGTACCACTTCTCTTGTCCTGTATACTGGTGTAATTCTCAGTATCTGCTCTTATTCTGTATATAAGGACAGTGCACAGTACCACTTCTCTTGTCCTGTATACTGGTGTAATTCTCAGTATCTGCTCTTATTCTGTATATACGGAAAGTGCACAGTACCACTTCTCTTGTCCTGTATACTGGTGTAATTCTCAGTATTTCCTCTTATTCTGTATATAGGACACTGCACAGTACCACTTCTCTTGTCCTGTATACTGGGTGTAATTCTCAGTATCTGCTCTTATTCTGTATATATATACACTGCACAGTACCACTTCTCTTGTCCTGTATACTGTGTAATTCTCAGTATCTGCTCTTATTCTGTATATAGGACAGTGCACAGTACCACTTATCTTGTCCTGTATACTGGTGTAATTCTCAGTATCTGCTCTTATTCTGTATATAGGACAGTGCACAGTACCACTTCTCTTGTCCTGTATACTGGTGTAATTCTCAGTATCTGCTCTTATTCTGTATATATGAACACTGCAGAGTACCACTTCTCTTGTCCTGTATGCTGGTGTAATTCTCAGTATCTGCTCTTATTCTGTATATAGGACAGTGCACAGTACCACTTCTCTTGTCCTGTATACTGGTGTAATTCTCAGTATCTGCTCTTATTCTGTATATACAGACAGTGCACAGTACCACTTCTCTTGTCCTGTATACTGGGTGTAGTTCTCAGTATCTGCTCTTATTCTGTATATATAGACACTGCACAGTACCACTTCTCTTGTCCTGTATACTGGTGTAATTCTCAGTATCTGCTCTTATTCTGTATATAGGACAGTGCACAGTACCACTTCTCTTGTCCTGTATACTGGTGTAATTCTCAGTATCTGCTCTTATTCTGTATATATGAACACTGCAGAGTACCACTTCTCTTGTCCTGTATACTGGTGTAATTCTCAGTATCTGCTCTTATTCTGTATATACAGACAGTGCACAGTACCACTTCTCTTGTCCTGTATACTGGTGTAATTCTCAGTATTTGCTCTTATTCTGTATATAGGACACTGCACAGTACCACTTCTCTTGTCCTGTATACTGGGTGTAATTTTCAGTATCTGCTCTTATTCTATATATACGGACATTGCACAGTACCACTTCTCTTGTCCTGTATACTGGGTGTAATTCTCAGTATCTGCTCTTATTCTGTATATATATACACTGCACAGTACCACTTCTCTTGTCCTGTATACTGGTGTAATTCTCAGTATCTGCTCTTATTCTGTATATATGGACAGTGCACAGTACCACTTCTCTTGTCCTGTATACTGGGTGTAATTCTCAGTATCTGCTCTTATTCTGTATATACGGACAGTGCACAGTACCACTTCTCTTGTCCTGTATACTGGGTGTAATTCTCAGTATCTGCTCTTATTCTGTATATATAGACACTGCACAGTACCACTTCTCTTGTCCTGTATACTGGTGTAATTCTCAGTATTTGCTCTTATTCTGTATATAGGACACTGCACAGTACCACTTCTCTTGCCCTGTATACTGGGTGTAATTCTCAGTATCTGCTCTTATTCTGTATATATAGACACTGCACAGTACCACTTCTCTTGTCCTGTATACTGGTGTAATTCTCAGTATCTGCTCTTATTCTGTATATAGGACAGTGCACAGTACCACTTCTCTTGTCCTGTATACTGGTGTAATTCTCAGTATCTGCTCTTATTCTGTATATAGGACAGTGCACAGTACCACTTCTCTTGTCCTGTATACTGGTGTAATTCTCAGTATCTGCTCTTATTCTGTATATATGGACAGTGCACAGTACCACTTCTCTTGTCCTGTGTACTGGTGTAATTCTCAGTATCTGCTCTTATTCTGTATATATGGACAGTACACAGTACCACCTCTCTTGTCCTGTATACTGGTGTAATTCTCAGTATCTGCTCTTAATCTGTATATACAGACAGTGCACAGTACCACTTCTCTTGTCCTGTATACTGGGTGTAATTCTCAGTATCTGCTCTTATTCTGTATATATATACACTGCACAGTACCACTTCTCTTGTCCTGTATACTGGTGTAATTCTCAGTATCTGCTCTTATTCTGTATATATGGACAGTGCACAGTACCACTTCTCTTGTCCTGTATACTGGGTGTAATTCTCAGTATCTGCTCTTATTCTGTATATACGGACAGTGCACAGTACCACTTCTCTTGTCCTGTATACTGGGTGTAATTCTCAGTATCTGCTCTTATTCTGTATATATAGACACTGCACAGTACCACTTCTCTTGTCCTGTATACTGGTGTAATTCTCAGTATTTGCTCTTATTCTGTATATAGGACACTGCACAGTACCACTTCTCTTGCCCTGTATACTGGGTGTAATTCTCAGTATCTGCTCTTATTCTGTATATATAGACACTGCACAGTACCACTTCTCTTGTCCTGTATACTGGTGTAATTCTCAGTATCTGCTCTTATTCTGTATATAGGACAGTGCACAGTACCACTTCTCTTGTCCTGTATACTGGTGTAATTCTCAGTATCTGCTCTTATTCTGTATATAGGACAGTGCACAGTACCACTTCTCTTGTCCTGTATACTGGTGTAATTCTCAGTATCTGCTCTTATTCTGTATATAGGACACTGCACAGTACCACTTCTCTTGTCCTGTGTACTGGTGTAATTCTCAGTATCTGCTCTTATTCTGTATATATGGACAGTACACAGTACCACTTCTCTTGTCCTGTATACTGGTGTAATTCTCAGTATCTGCTCTTAATCTGTATATACAGACAGTGCACAGTACCACTTCTCTTGTCCTGTATACTGGGTGTAATTCTCAGTATCTGCTCTTATTCTGTATATATACACACTGCACAGTACCACTTCTCTTGTCCTGTATACTGGTGTAATTCTCAGTATCTGCTCTTATTCTGTATATAGGACAGTGCACAGTACCACTTCTCTTGTCCTGTATACTGGTGTAATTCTCAGTATCTGCTCTTATTCTGTATATATGAACACTGCAGAGTACCACTTCTCTTGTCCTGTATACTGGTGTAATTCTCAGTATCTGCTCTTATTCTGTATATAGGACACTGCACAGTACCACTTCTCTTGTCCTGTATACTGGTGTAATTCTCAGTATCTGCTCTTATTCTGTATATATAGGACAGTGCACAGTACCACTTCTCTTGTCCTGTATACTGGTGTAATTCTCAGTATCTGCTCTTATTCTGTATATATGGACAGTACACAGTACCACTTCTCTTGTCCTGTATACTGGTGTAATTCTCAGTATCTGCTCTTATTCTGTATATACAGATAGTGCACAGTACCACTTCTCTTGTCCTGTATACTGGTGTCATTCTCAGTATTTGCTCTTATTCTATATATAGGACACTGCACAGTACCACTTCTCTTGTCCTGTATACTGGGTGTAATTTTCAGTATCTGCTCTTATTCTGTATATACGGACATTGCACAGTACCACTTCTCTTCTCCTGTATACTGGGTGTAATTCTCAGTATCTGCTCTTATTCTGTATATATATACACTGCACAGTACCACTTCTCTTGTCCTGTATACTGGGTGTAATTCTCAGTATCTGCTCTTATTCTGTATATATATACACTGCACAGTACCACATCTCTTGTCCTGTATACTGCTGTAATTCTCAGTATCTGCTCTTATTCTGTATATATGGACAGTGCACAGTACCACTTCTCTTGTCCTGTATACTGGGTGTAATTCTCAGTATCTGCTCTTATTCTGTATATACGGACAGTGCACAGTACCACTTCTCTTGTCCTGTATACTGGGTGTAATTCTCAGTATCTGCTCTTATTCTGTATATATAGACACTGCACAGTACCACTTCTCTTGTCCTGTATACTGGTGTAATTCTCAGTATTTGCTCTTATTCTGTATATAGGACACTGCACAGTACCACTTCTCTTGTCCTGTATACTGGGTGTAATTCTCAGTATCTGCTCTTATTCTGTATATACGGACAGTGCACAGTACCATTTCTCTTGTCCTGTATACTGGGTGTAATTCTCAGTATCTGCTCTTATTCTGTATATATATACACTGCACAGTACCACTTCTCTTGTCCTGTATACTGGTGTAATTCTCAGTATCTGCCCTTATTCTGTATACATGGACAGTGCACAGTACCACTTCTCTTGTCCTGTATACTGGGTGTAATTCTCAGTATCTGCTCTTGTTCTGTATATATAGACAGTGCACAGTACCACTTCTCTTGTCCTGTATACTGGTGTAATTCTCAGTATCTGCCCTTATTCTGTATATATAGACAGTGCACAGTACCACTTCTCTTGTCCTGTATACTGGTGTAATTCTCAGTATCTGCCCTTATTCTGTATATATGGACAGTGCACAGTACCACTTCTCTTGTCCTGTATACTGGTGTAATTCTCAGTATCTGCTCTTATTCTGTATATAGGACAGTGCATAGTACCACTTCTCTTGTTCTGTATACTGGTGTAATTCTCAGTATCTGCTCTTATTCTGTATATATGGACAGTGCACAGTACCACTTCTCTTGTCCTGTATATACTGGTGTAATTCTCAGTATCTGCTCTTATTCTGTATATAGGACACTGCACAGTACCACTTCTCTTGTCCTGTATACTGGGTGTAATTCTCAGTATCTGCTCTTGTTCTGTATATATGGACAGTGCACAGTACCACTTCTCTTGTCCTGTATACTGGTGTAATTCTCAGTATCTGCCCTTATTCTGTATATAGGACAGTGCACAGTACCACTTCTCTTGTCCTGTATACTGGTGTAATTCTCAGTATCTGCTCTTATTCTGTATACATGGACAGTGCACAGTACCACTTCTCTTGTCCTGTATACTGGTGTAATTCTCAGTATCTGCTCTTATTCTGTATATACAGACAGTGCACAGTACCACTTCTCTTGTCCTGTATACTGGTGTAATTCTCAGTATCTGCTCTTATTCTGTATATACAGACAGTGTGCAGTACCACTTCTCTTGTCCTGTATATTGGGTGTAATTCTCAGTATCTGCTCTTATTCTGTAGGTATGGACAGTGCACAGTACCACTTCTTTTGTCCTGTATACTGGGTGTAATTCTCAGTATCTGCTCTTATTCTGTATATATGGACAGTGCACAGTACTACTTCTCTTGTTCTGTATATTGGTGTAATTCTCAGTATCTGCTCTTATCCTGTATATATGGACAGTGCACAGTACCACTTCTCTTGTCCTGTATACTGGGTGTAATTCTCAGTATCTGCTCTTATTCTGTATATATGGACAGTGCGCAGTACCACTTCTCTTGTACTGTATACTGGGTGTAATTCTCAGTATCTGCTCTTATTCTGTAGGTATGGACAGTGCACAGTACCACTTCTCTTGTCCTGTATACTGGGTGTAATTCTCAGTATCGGCTCTTATCCTGTATATAAGGACAGTGCACAGTACCACTTCTCTTGTCCTGTATACTGGTGTAATTCTCAGTATCTGCTCTTATTCTGTATATACGGACAGTGCACAGTACCACTTCTCTTGTCCTGTATACTGGTGTAATTCTCAGTATCTGCTCTTATTCTGTATATATGGACAGTGCACAGTACCACTTCTCTTGTCCTGTATACTGGGTGTAATTCTCAGTATCTGCTCTTATTCTGTATATACGGACAGTGCACAGTACCACTTCTCTGGTCGTATATATATTCTTTATCCATTGTGACCCACATCCATGGCCTCTTATCTACCCACCTAGCACATTGCTCTGACAAGGGTCAAACACACAAACCAGCTGTTTGCAGATAGTTGCCTTATCCATCCTGGAGAGTCTGATTTGGTGTAGAATAATAATAATGTTATTTATTTTGCACCATGACATTGCTCAGCACTTCCCCAGTCTTGTCACTAGGCTTCTTGACAGTCCTGCTCTGACTTGTAGGGAGTGACTGATAGTGGACACATGAATACAGGATGTTGCAGTTGTAGAGTCTTCTGTAGGTCTTATTCTTGTTACCCTCTGTGTCTTTCCTGTCTTTTTCACAATTGCGCACTGCACTGTGGGATTCTATCGTGGTTCTTTCTTTTTCTTGCACCTTCTGTGTTACATATATAAATAATTCCCGTTGTATTGTGGATAAATGTGACTGTAATATCCTCAGCACAGTAACTGGATGTATTCCTGAACCATCTGTGGCCCGTCACACTAGAGAAATGGTCATGTGGCCTACAAAGAGAGTCAGGCGTCTTGTGCTGCAATCTCTACTTTACAAATCCACAATGACAAGACGACTTCCTGACACTAAACCTCTTATAATGATGGGAAACTCCCGATCCAGGTTTCAGGATCACGTGGTCCTTTTTGGTGCTTCTTAGTGATCATAGCCGTAGAGGAGGCATCAGCTGCTTCTTAGGATATGTGTCGTGTTATTCCTATCAATGGGTTGTGCGTCTATAGGAACTATACTTTATTCATAGAGGTCCTCAGGCAACAGACTGTTTATAAAATTTCACGGCCCTAGCCAAATCATACTTTCTATAGCATTTCTGTGTGTCTCCGACGCCGCACACAGCCATGATATTAATGGCTATGTTCTCCCAGCACGACTGTGGCATAAAATATGTAGGCACGCCCCTTGGTGGACGGCGCTCCCATTAACTTCAATGGGAGCACCCGCGATAGCAAAAGTACAGGTGGGGAATACCCCCTGTTCTCAGGGTATGTGGGGGTCTCAGGATATGTGGGGGTCTCAGGAGTCGCATGGATAGAGCATAAATACAATATGAGAAATGGCAGCTGGGTTTCACAGATGTTATGTTTATTGCATAAAGGCACACAAAGCCCGGTGACTGACAAAGCCGAACTTCTCTAGAAAGCTTAGGATCACAGTATAGTGGGCAATCTTGTAAGACACGAGAAAGACCCCAAGAGTAACAAGAAAAAGACCTACTGAAGAATCTACAACTACAAAAACCTCTGCTCCTGTGTCCACTATTAGACAGTCACTTTCTACTCGTCAGATTCGGACTCCGCTAACTCCGCCGCTCCCAGCCATCCTCCAAGCAACACGTCTACATTCAGCCTGCAGTCAGGCCAAATTCACAACAAGGGGAGTTTTTCTAGATGGAAAAGGAAAAGTGCCCGTAGTGCCACCTCGTGTAAAGTAGCTTTTGTTCAAGAAGCCTTGTGCCATGACTTGGGATATAAGGCAAACCTGAAAACCTCAGGCAAAAGAAAAAGACCCATCTGCAGCCATCTGTTTTGGGGTCCTTTGGCAGGGTACTGGTTGGTTAGGTCAGAGGCCATCGACATGGGTCAGGATGGGTAAAGGTTTCCTCTTTCCCTCTATCAGAATATAGTAGTCTTGAAAGCCAAGTGATACTCACCTCACTGATCCCTCCCCAGATTCTTTTCCGATGCGTCTCGGGGTCTCTTCTTCTTCCATCGCAACACACTGGAAGTGACCGCCCAGTTATCCACCAGCTACAATGCTGAGCCGCCTGCTCAAGACAATTGTGGGTGCTGTAAAGGCGGCCATCTTAGTGGTTACCTAGCTTTTCCATAAATGGATGGACTGGAGAGATCAGACAGAAGACCCAGGAGGCAGTGCAGGGATATAAAGAGTTTATTGTATAGTTCACCTATGGGATCATCGACTCTACACAGTGCAAAAGCTGCTCACAGTGTCGGCCCTCAGGCCAGCCGGGGGGTAGGGGGGGGGATATGGCAGAAGGAAGTGGTTCTGATCATGCAGTGTCAAATGTTTGATGTCCGGATAGAAAAGTGACCAAATACGGTCCCCAAAATAAACTCCTAAAATGAGTGTGGGATGGGCAGGATCTCAGGTCTACGCACCCATCGCCCACCTGTCCTAAAAAAAAACAAAACACACGTCACTCTGTCCCATAAATTACTAGCTGCACTGAAACCATGTGGTATAAAGTGTAGCTCGTCCCAAAATATCACGTCGTGCTTTATCTCTATATTCGCTTTACTTATCTTGTCCTGTTCTTGAGTTACACCACGTATTATCTAGAGCTGAACTCATAATTCTGTCCCCTTGGAAACCATCAGCAGTGTGCATCAGACACAAAACTGTCAGATCAGCAGAGATCCCATAATCTAACTACAATACGTGGGCTGGGATAAAACACTTCACATCGAAATCATGATTTCTGGAGCCTCCGAACCAGTAGGGGGTGCTATGAGATGTTAACTCAGGGCTGAGAAGAAACTAGTAAATACAGAAATGCAGTTTCGGAAGGTAACTCAGGGCCGGGACAAGATAAATGAAGTGAGTTACCTGCAGTCTTCTGGTGCGGGGCCTGCTCTATCCAGACACTGAACCAGCAGGCGTGCCATAAACACCAAGTCTTATCCAGAGCTGCACTCATAATTCTGCCCCCATGGAAACCATCAGTAGTGTACAACAAACACACAACTGTCAGCTCAGCACAGATCCTACAATCTAAGCACAATACATGGCCTAGGATACACCCTTCACATCTAAACCATAACTTTCAGAGACTCCGAACCAGCAGGGGGTGCCACAAGATGTAAACTAAGGGCTGAGAAAGAAACCAGCAGGTCCATGAGGTAAGTCAAGGGCAGTAGAAGATAAGTGAAGCGGGTCGGCTGCAATCTTGTGGTGCGGGGCCTACTCTATCCAGACACTGAACCAGCAGGCGTGCCAGAAACTGATGCGGAGCTGCACTTTAAGTCTGTAGATTATAGTCTGTTCACAAGGACACTTGGGGTTAGAGGTTTATACAGCAATCAAGAATACAAAACATTGGTCCGTAGCAGCAGCAGGAGGATCAGGATGGACGTTGGGGGCGGAGTTAAAAAGTGGCACCAACCATACAGTTGGCAAACACCATAAACCAAGAAATCCCCAATATTTACATGTGTAGAAATGTACAGCTTGTGAAGGGTTAACCATAATAATATGTAAAAATCAGTACGTGGCGAACAGTGCCTCATACCCAGAGCAGAGGCGGCCATCTTGTCAGGTCTTCTAGTGGCTCCCATCTTTATAGGTGCAGGGAGTTTGATCTAACAGTAGATAAGGCAATCGCTCAATAGTATAATTAAAGGGACGTCAAAGATGGAGCATCACTTTAACACCTGCTGCAAATACAATGGAAGGGGAGGAGCCCTAATACTAGTCATGTGCTGCTTATGAGCCAATCAGGTGACAGAGGGGTAAATCTACTGATGTGACTAGAAAAGGAGCTTTACCAGTAGAGGGCAACTTCAGGCATAACTTGTCATGGGCAGGTGCTTCCATCTCTCCCATTACAAGGCCTACACACTGCCCCATGGTCATTTTAACTGGGGTGAGTGTTCCCCTTTAAGACTGGTCATCTGTTCCATAGTATTATATGTCTCCCTTTATTATTACAGCACGTTATATGAATGTACTTATGGATCTAAGGGGAAATAAAAAAGGCGGATAGGTCTAAATAACCCCATCCACCCCCTCCCCCCAGTGAACACTGACTCTAGCCCTTAATATTGGGGGTAAATGGGTAATTGGACCCGTGTATGGTAGCGCAGCTCCACCTCTGGACCGTTTAGGCTTATATAACATGTAACTACCATACTTTACGTTCCTTGAACTGATCTCAGGTTACATCTTGTATTATCCTCTAGTTACATCCAGAGCTGCATTTACAATTCAGTCGGCCGCTTTTCTTCCAATTTACAATTCATCTGTCTCCTGTTTTAATTGATACAGGATTCCCCCCCCCCTCCCCCAATTATATGACAGTTCTGAAGCACCTTCTCTGAACTCTCCATAACATTCCTCTGTTATTCCTCCTGGAAATGTTTGGGTGTTACCATTCTCTTTTACAATGTCAATGTGTAACCCCCAGTTATCATTGTATTCAGTGATCTACCTAGACACTGAAACGGTAGGGGTTACAGGGAGATGGGAGCTCAGTGGTAAGAAGAAAGTAGCAGACTTACGATTGCAGCTCTGGAGCAGTCTGGTTTATAAGACTGAATGTAACTTGTAATCAGCGCAGGACAGGTGGAGCTAACACTGTAAGGATAATATTTTTTTTTTAACCCCTTTCTGGCAATTACCATAGAAAGACAAAAAAAGAAGAAGAGACTGAGAAGGCAGAGGACGGGGCATGGGACAATGGGGAGGAGTCTCTCCTTGCTATCAGTTTTATGTTACAAGGAAATAGTCACACGCTGTAAGTGCTCAGGTAAGAGAAGGACCCGGAGAGTCATACACACTTAGCAGTAACCAAAGGCGCCCTCTCCTGGCGTCTGCTGTACAGTAAGGGAGGTCTGCGCTGCGCCCCCTGGTGGTTGAACCCTGGATTCCTTAGCCCATGTCATGGCCTAGTGATGGGGCTATAGCAGGACGCAGTCCATTTCCTTCTGTCTCTGCCTGCGCTCGGAGGACGGACGTCCCGATGTCTGGGGCCGTGCCTGAAGAAAGGAAATAAAAAGCAGAATTAGATGACGACGGCGGCGGCGATCTACTGACTACCGAGGACAACAGTGAGCAGCCGGATTATACGCAGGGCGCTGACTCACCCCTCACTTCATCCCTCCTGTGATTACAGGAGATTTTCAGCTATTTCCAGACGCCTATGTAATAGCCTACATCATGGGGCAAATTACTACACGCTAAATAGCGAGGCCGACGCCTCACCCAATGGCTCGCCACTTGTCACCCCGCACCGTGTGACTCGTCACCCATACACAATGCGAAGAAGTACGATTCACAGCAAGTCTAATGGTGATGAAGGCCGAGCCGTTCTCCAACTGTAGGAGAATGTCGCCACCCTCTGGCCAAAATGCAGAACAGCACACTGGTCCTTTAACCCCTTGTGGGAACAGATCTTTATTTTTTTTTTTATTCCCAGTGTACCATGATCCAATGCTTTATTTAGGGCTTGTTATTTTGGGGACAAGCTACATTTTCTAATGGTACCATGCAATCCGCTACATCATTTTTTTTTTTTTTTTTTTTGCATTATAGTATTTGTTCCAGTAAAATGTGGGGAAAAAAAACAACTCACTTCTGTGCGGTAAAAATGTCAGTTTACCTTTATGATACAGGTCACTAAGATACAAAATGTATATAGTTTTATGCTTTACTACTAAAGCACTTTTTAAAAAAAAAAAAAAAAAAAAAAAAGTATTTTAGTGCTATTAATGGGTTAATACCTTTAGCAGTGTTTTGAGTGATGTCTGGGTTTCTCTGTGAGCTCCTGGCATCCTCTGCATTTGTTTACATGGGTAACTTCCTGCTGTCTTAGCCTACAACTACCATAATCCCCCTCTCACTCTCACCCCTTCCTTTTTCCCTAGCTAGCTCGCAGACTACTAGCCCTACCTACCTACCTCAGCTCACCCCATCATACTTACCTGTCTTCTGAAGATCACTTTCTTGTGTCCCGCCGGCTCCTTCTTCTGTGGACTTCTTGCACATGCGAGGTATGCCCTCTTCACTTCTGTCGGCGAGTGTACAATAGAGCTCTATTGCACAGGCGCCGGCAGAAGCAGAGGAAGTGACATTTCCTGCCAGAAGACTGGTAAGTATGATGGGGGTAGGGTATTGGTGACACTTCGTTTCCGGAAAGGGAACGTCACCAGACTAACAGAAAGTGTACCTGAGCGGTCACATGACTGCCCCAGGGATATGGGTAAATATACATTTTTTTATGTAAGTAAATTTTTTGTTTAATTTATCCCAGATAACCCCTTTAAAAAGTCTTATTTTTATGTCGCTATACACTGACCCCCACAGCTATGGAGTGGTCTAAGGGCTTGTTTTTTTTGCAGGATAAGCTTTAGTTTGCATTGGTAACATTATGGGGTACATATAACTATTTATTTAATTTTTTTTTTTTTTTTTTAGGTAGGTCATAAACAGTGATTCACACATCCCCCCCCCCCTTTACAGGGTTCACTGTACAGGATAAATAATGTTATAGTTTGGGCATTTTTGGCCACACTGATCCCAAATAATTTTAGTTTTCTTCTGTTTATTCACTTTTTATGTGAAATGGGGAAGGGGTGAATTTTATTTCTATTTTTTTTCTCCACATGTTTAGTCCCTCTTGGGTTATTTGAATGTGTGATCCTTAAAGGGGTTCTCCAGGGATGGTTGCTATACTTCTCCTAGGTTCTATCATGGATGAACCAGGAGATTGCAGGCTGGGTCCTACCTTGGGTCATGTGATAGGAACTAGCCCCTCTCCCAGGTCACTCCACCTCCTCCCTCCTCTCCCATGGGGCTGGCTTTACTATTACAGTGATGTGAATGTGGGAGAGGAGATCGAGTGACGAGGGGGCCGGGTGCTAGTTCCGATCAGAAATCTGTCAATCGTCTGCAATAGAACCCAGGGACGCAACTATAGAAACCCTCTGTGGAAAACCCCTTTAATAGGTCCTTGGCTGTCATGACAACTGATCAGCATCCCATTAGGACACTGCCAAGGCATAGATCGGTTTAGAGATGGTGACCCCCTTGTAATCTAGCAGATTAGATACTGCAGTTACTATTGATTGCAGCATCTAAATGGTTAAACAGTGGCGTTCAGCTACATGGTGCTGCAGGTGTCTGCTTCATAATACAGCCAGCACATCCGCCATATAGGGCAGTTATGGGAGAACCTCGCTAGATTCATTTTGCGAATATTTGTGAGGTTCCAGTCTTCTACCAGGACCATGCACCATCGTCCTCCATCCCCAGGTGACTGTGGAGGGCTGTGATTGAGTCTCTGCAGTCACATGAGGGGAGTCGATGTCATCACACTTTGACGCTATGAGGGCATCAACGCTCCTCATGTGATTTTTTTTTTTTGTAAAATTCATATGGAGCCCAGCTTGTTATGTACCAGTTGACTATTATGACGTTAAGGAGGAGCCAGATCCTGCTGTGTGATGTTAGATGACATAAGTTCTCACAGGTCACTTACCTGCTGCGGAGATTGTGGGGGTGCCTGGGAGGGAAGCTGCTGCTGATACTCCTCTTTCTGCAGCTGTCGGGCCAGCTCCAGGTCACTCATGGGCAGCGGTCCTTGTTGCTGTTGCTGTAGAGACAGCGCGATCATGTAATCCTGCAAGAGACCAAATCAGTTGGGGGTCCTCCGCTAGTACGGACTCCAATGACTGCACCCAGGAGGCACCGCGCTCTACCTGATCCACCTGCCGCTGCTGCAGCTGCTGTGGGGAGCTGAAGGACGCCTCCTTCTCCAGGTGCTGAGTCAGGTGGAAGTCAGAGTCACAGAAGCAGCTGTCCCCCTCCACATTGTGCAGACTCTCCCAGATCACCTTCTCCTCCTGCAAGAAGCCTTGGTCTGTGACCAGCAGGTACAGGTGACCCTGCAGGGGGAGACAGAGGTTATTCTGATGTAAGGGTTAATCCTAGTACCTCATGTGGGGTATAATAAGGGGTGACGGACCGCACCTTGTGCTTTATCAGCGTGCTGAAGTGATTGTTCCGGAAGAAGACGCTGAGCTCCCCCTCCTTCACCGCCGCCATCAGCTCACACAGCCCGTGATAGGTCAGCTGGGCCGCCGAGGACTCCAGGAACTGCTCTGCCAGGAGACCTGAGGAGACATGGCACACAGAGTACAGCGCCCTCCATCTTGCTAGACGTCCGTATACAGCCATGACACCGGGCCTGCATGGAAGTCAATGGGGAGGAACAGAAACAAACCCTGCCCAAGCTCAAAGCAGCACCGCCACGCCACCATTTCTAAGATCTCTTATTGCTGTCAGTGAGTGGGAACGCTATTACATCCAAAATCTAATACTTCTCACAGCTGAGGGTTTGTTACAATGGTTTCCAGTGTAGACAGCACGCTGTGAGCTAAATACATCAGCAGTGATCTGCCTGTTCTGAGTTTGTTACAAAGTATCATCAGAGGTAAAAATGTAGCAGTCTGGAGTCCAGAGACCTCAGAAGCTTGCCTAGACTGGATACAACGGTAACAAACCCCCAGCTGTGAGAAGCATTAGACCTATACAGATTTTCAGCCTCTCAAAGTAATGAAGAATGCCCCCATTTAGTGGCAAGCAGAGATCTTACCAGACCTACCCTTTGATCTCTGGAGTCTAATAACTGGGACCCCCATGGGTCAGACGCTTGGTCAATGACCAGTTCATTGGACACATGGCCTCTTTCCTGCACAGTCCAACTCATAAATAGGAGTGAGCTG
Source organism: Leptodactylus fallax (assembly GCA_947044405.1). Lineage (NCBI taxonomy): Eukaryota > Metazoa > Chordata > Amphibia > Anura > Leptodactylidae > Leptodactylus > Leptodactylus fallax. The sequence continues at coordinate 1,406,071 of CAMRHE010000271.1, forward strand.
CAATACCGAGCATAACCACCACGCAAGGTACAGCGCTGCTCTTGGTATACAATGTAGAAGCCGCAGTGCTGACCCAAATACTGTGGTGTCCTCAAACAGCTGACTGCCGGGGGTCCTGGGTGTCAGACCCCCACCCATCTGATACGGAAGACCTATCCTAAGTATAGTTCAGCAATATAAAAGTCCCAACAAAACACTAAGAGGGTGTTCACACCTAGGAATTTGTCAAGCAGGAATTTGAAGCCAATTTTTCTGCTTAACAGAAACCAGAATGGATTTTGACGCTGAATTTGAAGTGTAATTTCGAAAATTTTGAGATTTTGCCTCAAATTCTTACGTGTGAACACCCCCTAAGTGTAAAATCCCAATAGACAGTCTCGATACGAGAAGAGGATGCAAAACCTGCCCTGAGCACAAATCTAATGACCTGAACAGCACCCTATAGATCCCATGATGCTGCTAGTTTGGGAGGGGGTTTGCCTGAATGAATAAGGGGAGATTCACATGTTTTTCTACAGAGAGTAAAACCGCCACAAAATCCATGTTTACACCCTTTGCAATGCAAAAGGATGAAATCTGCAGCAAGTCTGCATCTAACAGATGGGCAATGCAGTGTGGACACAGCCAAACTAGCTGCAGAAAAATCTGCCACATGTAAAGCTCCCCCCAAATGGTCCATGGTGCAGAGCGGAGGTCCTTACCTTCAGTCACCTGGTTGGGGTCACTGGAGTGCTTGCAGGTGATGATCTTCTCCACCAGTTGGTTATAACTCAGTTTGCCCACAGCCTGGACAGCCTCAGCGCTCTGCAGGAACAGAAACCATCAACATGTATGAAGCCGCCATACTCAGGTCAACCTAGCCATGATATCACCTGTACCTGCAATGATGCCAGCAATAGTGGGAGTTATATTCTCTAACTGTTCTGACTGTACAGCAGGTGCGGATTGCAGGACAGGTTATCAGAACTCCAAAATACAAAAAAACAAAAACACACCACAGAAGGAGGACATGAAAACACCTCGACATGTGACACAGGAGGTACAAGAGTGCCATGTCTGAAGAATATCCTGCCCAAAGATGTGTGATCTACACATAGGAGAAGCGTCACTACAGCCCTCCTAGGACCTTTCACACAGATAACAGAAGCAGCTGGCACTGTAACTAGCAGAAAACGGGGCAAGACACAGTGTAATATGGTCTGACCCTCAGGGTGTGTTATGAAGCAATTTGCAGCTGATCTTGCATCACTTACTCTTCACAACCATGTGATGTCACACTCACCGGTCACATGGCCTGTTAACAGCTCTGTCCCATGTAAGTCAATGGGCTGAGCTGTGATACCAAGCATAGCCAATATACAAATGTACGGCAATGTGCTTGGTATGTAGTGAAGAGGCTGCAGCACTCACTTAAGCCCTGACAACCCCTTTAAGCAGCCCCCCCAACGGAAAACATTCCCTACTTAAAAGGATTTTCTGGGCCAAAAAAAAAAAAAAAAAATTGTTAGTGCTATTAATGGGTCAATAAGTGCACCCAAATACTTCCTGGTATCCTCTGCATTTGTTTACATGGGTAGCTTCCTGCTGTCTTAGCCTACAACTACCATAATGCATTGCTCTTCACTCAGATCCCCCTTTCTCTCCTTCCCCCTTCCCCTTACACCCCCTCCCTGTTTCCCTAGCTAGCCCGTGGACAGCTAGCCCTACCTAACTCAGCTCACCCCATCATACTTACCTGTCTTCCTGTCCGGATCTTCTGGGCACAGGAGAGCCTTCTGTCCTCCTCTTCTGGCGCCTGCGCAATAGAGCTGTCTGCAGGTGCCAGCTGAAGTGAAGATTCATGCCAAGAAAATCAGGACAGGAAGACAGGCAAGTATGATGGGGTGAGGGGGTAGTATTGGTGACGTTCAGTTTCTGAAAACGGTGAAACAGAACATCACTGGGAAATCAGATATCACATGACCACCCTGGCGATCTGGACAAATATAAATTTTTGAAAAAGTAAGTTAGAAGTTAGGCGGGGGGGGAGGGTTTTTAGTTTAGTATTAAATTATCATTTTATCCTCGACAACCCCTTTAAGTAGCAGGCAGAGGTCCGCATTTGTGAGCAGTGGCGCTATGAACAGCACACGAGTCTTCTGGAGGTACATCATCCAGTATCACACAATGTGAGAAGTGACGGCATACCTGCGGATCCACCAACCAGCCGTGGTATAAAGGAATATTGAGAAGGTCAAACACAATGCACTCCGGGGTGTACTCAAAATCCGCCACGCCTGTGAACCGTACGTTAACATCCAGCCCTGTGGAAAGCTTGGGCAGCACAATCATGGCATCGTTCACATTCTGCAACAAGACAGAGAATGCCGAGTGATCAGACATTATACAGGAGGGGGTTATTAAAGGGGTGGGGGGTCTCGATACCAAGTACATTTATGGCATAAACAGAACATTCACTTTCAGCACTCATGACATTAGGGTGATGGTCCATATATGGAGAACCCAGCACCTCTGTACATTACTCGGATAACCCCAAAAATAAAATTTGGGCCTTGTAATACATCACTTCTCCCATATGGAAATGAACCCCTTCCCAAAAATCTAGTATACACATTTTACACAGCTGGCAATGTCTGTGATTGGAGACTGCCTCACACACTGCCTACTGTATCTCATACTGGCTATATCTCCGGCCCTACAGCAGCTGCATATACCTACAGATCTTACTGCCTACTGTGCCTCCAGCTGGCTATATCTCCGGCCCTACAGCAGCTGCATATACCTACAGATCTCACTGCCTACTGTGCCTAATGCTGGCTATATCTCAGGCCCTACAGCGGCTGCATATACCTACAGATCTCATTGCCTACTGTGCCTCCAGCTGGCTATATCTTCGGCCCTACAGCAGCTGCATATACCTACAGATCTCATTGCCTACTGTGCCTCCAGCTGGCTATATCTCCGGCCCTACAGCAGCTGCATATATCTACAGATCTCACTGCCTACTGTGCCTCCAGCTGGCTATATCTCCGGCCCTACAGCAGCTGCATATACCTACAGATCTCATTGCCTACTGTGCCTCCAGCTGGCTATATCTCCAGCCCTACAGCAGCTGCATATACCTACAGATCTCATTGCCTACTGTGCCTCCAGCTGGCTATATCTCCGGCCCTACAGCAGCTGCATATACCTACAGATCTCATTGCCTACTGTGCCTCCAGCTGGCTATATCTCCGGCCCTACAGCAGCTGCATATACCTACAGATCTCATTGCCTACTGTGCCTCCAGCTGGCTATATCTCCGGCCCTACAGCAGCTGCATATACCTACAGATCTCATTGCCTACTGTGCCTCCAGCTGGCTATATCTCCAGCCCTACAGCAGCTGCATATACCTACAGATCTCATTGCCTACTGTGCCTCCAGCTGGCTATATCTCCGGCCCTACAGCAGCTGCATATACCTACAGATCTCATTGCCTACTGTGCCTCCAGCTGGCTATATCTCCGGCCCTACAGCAGCTGCATATACCTACAGATCTCATTGCCTACTGTGCCTCCAGCTGGCTATATCTCCAGCCCTACAGCAGCTGCATATACCTACAGATCTCACTGCCTACTGTGCCTCCAGCTGGCTATATCTTCGGCCCTATAGCGAATGCATATACCTACAGATCTCACTGTCTACTGTGTCTCATGCTGGCTATATCTCAGGCCCGACAGCGGCTGCATATACCTACAGATCTCACTGCCTACTGTGCCTCCAGCTGGCTATATCTCAGGCCCTACAGTGGCTGCATATAACTACTGATCTCACTGCCTACTGTGTCTCATGTTGGCTATATCTCAGGCCCTACAGCAGCTGCATATAACTACAGATCTCACTGCCTACTGTGCCTCCAGCTGGCTATATCTTCGGCCCTATAGCGAATGCATATACCTACAGATCTCACTGTCTACTGTGTCTCATGCTGGCTATATCTCAGGCCCTACAGTGGCTGCATATACCTACAGATCTCACTGTCTACTGTGTCTCATGCTGGCTATATCTCAGGCCCTACAGCGGCTGCAAATAACTACAGATCTCACTGCCTACTGTGCCTCCAGCTGGCTATATCTTCGGCCCTATAGCGAATGCATATACCTATAGATCTCACTGTCTACTGTGTCTCATGCTGGCTATATCTCAGGCCCTACAGCGGCTGCATATAACTACAGATCTTACTGCCTACTGAGCCTCCAGCTGGCTAGATCTCAGGCCCTACAGCGGCTGCATATAACTACAGATCTCATTGCCTACTGTGTCTCATGCTGGCTATATCTCAGGCCCTACAGCAGCTGCATATAACTACAGATTTCACTGCATACTGTGTATCCAGATGCCTATATCTCGGGCCCTATAGCAGCTACAGCCACAACTTGTTTTAATGCTATGATCTAGGGCTTGTTTGAAAGAGAATACTTATCCCTACCTGGTTTAGATATAGCCACTATTCCATACATATGTCCTTGGCAGGGAAAGTGTTAAAGTGGTTATCCTACATATAAATAATGATTTACACTGATAGATCAGACAATACAGAAGAGATTTACTAGGTATATGGCTAAAAGCAGCTCTGCTTCTATTCATGCAAATGGAAGTGGGGCTGCAGTTCTAGGTGCCACCACTACACCGTACAGCAGTCCATACACTGTATACAGCTTCTGGTCCATTCACTGTAGTGGTGGCGCCTGGAACTGCAGCCCCACAGCCATACACTTAAATAGAAGCAGAGCTGCTTCTAATGTATACCTGGTATATGGCTTAACGGCGGTCAAAACAGATAATCAGGGCGGGGTCCAGGTGTTGGACCAGAACCGATCTGATACTGATACCTTGATGTCCTGGATAACCCCTTTAAAGATAACGTGAGATGACGCCTTTAATGCAGCGCCACCATCGCAGGATTTGGTGTCGGGGCTTAAAATCGCATGGTCAATCTAGTCGAGTAGCACAGGCCTCAGCCCTGACTGTCACTGACCTGCTGGAAGTTGAGCTGCAGCGCTTCAGAGTTCTCCTGTGGCTGTATGGACAGAATGCAGTCACCTACACACAAGACAAAAGACAAGTGTGAACAGTGACATGACTAGGTCATTATATACAGCAGGGACCCATGTACAGGTCAGGAGGGGTTCACTTAGTTATAGCAACAAAGGTAGACAGTACAGGCTGTAGGCAGTGAAAGAGTTAGCAGCTCATTTAAGAAGATGGACGACCTGGCAGAGCAACTGACGGGCGCCGGGTACAAAGTAAACACCAGAGCTGGCACGCTCTCCTGAGATTTGTACAGAGTGTGTGATTATCAGCTGGTTTGGCAGGGAGCGGAGATCATGATGTTTATTAGGACACAGTCATCCATTATCAGGATCTCGGGAAGCAGGACAGTGCGGGGAGGTTGATTTTGGCCATGACGCGGCTGCAAGGGGTGGACGGGGTCTGGCTGCAGCAGTGGAGGGGGATGAGGGTGGGCTGGTTATGAAATCCTTCACCCAATCCCTTCTCTTACCAAGGTGCGCCATGAGCTCCTCTGACGTGATCAGCTCCTTCTGAGGCGGGAGTTTGACCTGTAATAAGACACAGCAGATGCATCACTAGCGCAGCAACTAAGGGGTTACATCTACATACAATATCAGTAGTTCACTGCTTTGGGTTTTATGCTCCAGTTACATCCAGAGCTGCACATACAGTAGTTCTGCTGGCCTTCTGCCAGCTATCACTACTTTTTACTGCCCCCTGCAGGTTCAGCATCTGTAGAAGGCAGTGGGGTTCTGTGATGTATACAATGTAATGTGACCTCTGTATACAGTCACCTCTATGGGACACACCTTATGTTGACAGTAGATACAAGATAATGGGCTGCTAAGTATCACCGGCTGCAGCAAAGCAGCCAGGACTAGACTGCTGCGGGACACGACCTGCTCCACCCCATTAGTACTGACTGACCGCCGTCATATCCTACATTACATACAGTATACAGGAGCACCCCAGATATCAAGAGTGATATATACACAGTGACTGCACCAGCAGAATAGTGAGCGCAGCTCTGGAGTATAATACAGGATGTAACTCAGGATCAGTACAGGATAAGTAATGTAATGTATGTACACAGTGACTGCACCAGCAGAATAGTGAGCGCAGCTCTGGAGTATAATACAAGATGTAACTCAGGATCAATACAGGATAAGTAATGTAATGTATGTACACAGTGACTGCACCAGCAGAATAGTGAGTGCAGCTCTGGAGCATAATACAGGATGTAACTCAGGATCATTGCAGGATACAGTGCTGGCCAAAACTATTGGCACCCCTGCAGTTCTGTCAGATAATACTCAATTTCTTCCAGAAAATGATTGCAATCACAAATGCTTTGGTAATAAGATCTTCATTTAATTTGTCGTCAATGGAAAACCACAAAAAGAATTGTCAAAAAGCCAAATTGGGTATAATTCCACACCAAACATAAAAAAGGGGGTGGACAAAAGTATTGGCACCCTTTGAAAAATCATGTGATGCTTCTCTAATTTGTGTAATTAACAGCACCTGTTACTTACCTGTGGCACATAACAGGTGGTGGCAATAACTAAATCACACTTACAGCCAGTTGAAATGGATTAAAGTTAACTCAACCTCTGTCCTGTGTCCTTGTGTGTACCACATTGAGCATGGAGAAAAGAAAGAAGACCAAAGAACTGTCTGAGGACTTGAGAAGCAAAATTGTGAGGAAGCATGAGCAATCTCAAGGCTACAAGTCCATCTCCAAAGACCTGAATGTTCCTGTGTCTACCATGCGCAGTGTCATCAAGAAGTGTAAAGCCCATGGCACTGTGGCTAACCTCCCTAGATGTGGACGGAAAAGAAAAATTGACGAGAGATTTCAACGAAAGATTGTGCGGATGGTGGCTAAAGAACCTCGAATAACATCCAAACAAGTTCTAGCTGCCTTGCAGTCCGAGGGTACAACAGTGTCAACCCGTACTATCCGTCGGCGTCTGAATGAAAAGGGACTCTATGGTAGGATACCCAGGAAGACCCCACTTCTGACCCAGAGACATAAAAAAGCCAGGCTGGAGTTTGCCAAAACTTACCTGAGAAAGCCAAAAACTTTTTGGAAGAATGTTCTCTGGTCAGATGAGGCAAAAGTAGAGCTTTTTGGGAAAAGGCATCAACATAGAGTTTACAGGAAAAAAAAGAGGCCTTCAAAGAAAAGAACACGGTCCCTACAGTCAAACATGGCGGAGGTTCCCTGATGTTTTGGGGTTGCTTTGCTGCCTCTGGCACTGGACTGCTTGACCGTGTGCATGGCATTATGAAGTCTGCAGCATAATGTAGGGCCCAGGGTGAGAAAGCTGGGTCTCCCTCAGAGGTCATGGGTCTTCCAGCAGGACAATGACCCAAAACACACTTCAAAAAGCACTAGAAAATGGTTTGAGAGAAAGCACTGGAGACTTCTAAAGTGGCCAGCAATGAGTCCAGACCTGAATCCCATAGAACACCTGTGGAGAGATCTCATAATGGCAGTTTGGAGAAGGCGCCCTTCACATCTCAGGGACCTGGAGAAATTCCAGCAGAGCATTGTAAGAAACTCATTGATGGTTACCGGAAGCGGTTGTTCGCAGTTATTTTGTCTAAAGGTTGTGCTACCAAGTATTAGGCTGAGGGTGCCAATACTTTTGTCCGGCCCATTTTTGGAGTTTTGTGTAAAATGATCAATGATTTGACTTTTTTTTCATTCTCTTTTGTGTTTTTTCATTACAAGCAAAATAAATGAAGATATTATTACCAAAGCATATGTGATTGCAATCATTTTCTGGAAGAAATTGAGTATTATCTGACAGAATTGCAGGGGTGCCAATACTTTTGGCCAGCACTGTAAGTAATGTAATCTATGTACACAATGACTGCACCAGCAGAATAGTGAGTGCAGCTCTGGAGTATAATACAGGATGTCACATACCTTCCAACGCAAAAACAGAATATTCATGATGGCGATCAAGGGGCACGGTCCATTCTCGCTCTGGGTGATCACCGGTGTCCGCTCTCCTTTCCAGTTTATCCACTTCACAAAGTAATAGTCCGTCCCTGTGGCCCCGTTCCCTGGAGGCTTAGATGCCCCGGGTTCCATGGCCTCCTCACAGGGGCTGATGCTGACACTGGAGCACAGCAGATTCTGCAGAGACGGGTTCTCCATCTTCATTTGATCGCTTGATGTCTGACCACTCTCGGGCTGCTCGGATTCTACTGAAGTGGACAGGTCGCTGGGTTTGCTTGAATCTGGAATGGACTGAGAGTTAGCGTACTCTGCTGCGCCGTCAGACTGGCTGTCACTGGGCCGGGTGCTGGTGCTGTATCTGCTGCTGTCACTAGACCCAGAGGCCTCGCCCTCCTCAGACATCTCAAGACTTTTCCCCGTTGTTGCCTCTGAAACCGAATCTGTGCCTTTACCCTGAACGTCCGGAACGGTTTCTGCGGCTTGTACTTCTCCTTCCTGTATTTTCTCACAGGCGGGAACCTCACAGTTTTCCGTCTGCGGCGGCGCCATTGCTATGGCTTTTACCTCTTCTCCCTGATCCATGTTGATTTCGCTCCCTGACGACTCCATGAGACAAGCTCAGACCAAATTCTCTAGTAGAAAAAAATATACAAAAGTACAAATTCTTGCCACAAAAAGGCCCAAATATTATAAATATCTTATCAAGGACTCTTCAAAAACGCCCCATGTCCGTATCGTATCGCGTTGTGTACAAGAGGGAAACAAAAAGTCAGAAAACCTTGGAGACGATCGCAATAGAGTCATAAAAGGAATAAAAAGTAGGAAAAATGGTGGCCAGACGCTGTAAAAATAATCTGGCTAGTAGGAGACCATGGTAAGGATCTGGGAAAGTACCAAAAATAGATTAAAAAAACATCAAGAAAAGCCTTCTCGGAATAACCAGCGGCGCTGTCAGCTTGTGTCCTGGAGGCGGAGCGCACGACAAGATGGCTGGAGCGCAGGACAAGATGGCCGCTTAAAGTGCTTGGATGGGTCTGTGGAAAGAAGGGGAAAAAGTATTAGAAGTCAGAGAGGTCCTATATTTCTAGCAGGTTGACAAGGAGCTGGAAACCATCAGCAAGGTGATTCTGACAGTTCTTTTAAGGTTATTGTGCGTCTCTAAGTGTTTTCTGGTGTCAATAAAGTTTATACTTGTATAAAAAAAAACCTCTAATAATTTCCAGTGAATAGACAGGAGCTTGTTTATAACTAGAGGCTGAAAACCTGTAAGGACCTGATACTTGTCACAGCTGAGGGTTTGTTACAATTGTATCTGGTTAAAACAATCCTCTGAGGACTACTACTCTCCTTAAAGGGCTATTCCGATAATATCAAAGCATTACTGATACAGCGGAGGGGTCTGACTGCTGAGAGCACCAGAATGGAGGTCCTCATGTTCGCTCCAGCAGGACGATTGTAGCCAGGAGGAGTTGAAGGAGGGATGTCACAGATGTGTGCGGCTGCTCCACTGACCTCTATGGGGCTGACAGATAGAGCCCTGTACTCATTGGTCCTATAGAAAAGAACGCAGCAGGCGCACTCGTGTGTGTGACCAGCGCTCTAGTCAACTCCTCCTGGCAGCGGGCTTACTGCTGTGGGGAATACGGCCATGAGACCCCGGGATGTGATCCGTACACCCACAGAGGCTTTATCGGAAACTATGTGCGGCCGATGACCCCTGTGGGTGTGGCGGTGACCTCAATGTCTCTGTACCCTGAGCAATACCCACAAAGTATCACCCCATAAAGCCGGTCATAGCCAGAGGCGGAGCACACCGCGTGTCATGGGTAAGAGGAGAACAGGACGAAACGTATAACACACGAAGTAGGGACCTGGGGGTAATAGGAAAACTGTGGGGTTGTTCTTTACATCATAAGATATAATAAAAATACTAGTAAGATAATAAATCACATTATACAAAGCAAAGACTAAAAACAGGAGGTGGAAATATCACAGAAAATAACAAAAAGATTAGATTATTAAATAATATAAAATACTAAGGAGAAAATATTATGAAAAGTACAATACTGGTAAAGAAAAATAAATCACCAAAAACAATATAAAAAAAATACTAGAATATAAAAATACCAAAAAAATTATAAAAAGAAAAAAAAATACTAAAAAAAAAAAAAAAAATCTAATAATAAAGCCTAAATAAAATACTAAGGATAATAGATTATAAAATAATTACCAAAAATAACAATATAAAAAGAGACAATAAATATAAAATAAGAAAAACATTGTAAGAAAAATGACAAAATACTAAAAATGATTAATAAATAATGACAAGAACTGTAAACCAATGTAATAATCCTAAGTAATAATGTAGTATAGGTGTCCTTGTAGGCAGGCTGGTACTTGTGGTGCGCCCTCCCTTGCAGGCTACATACACAGTAGGCTCCTGTAGGTGTCTGCCAGCAGCTGCTGACATATTAGCACATGCAGGTGCCGGGGTGCTGTACCTGTGCTGGGCCCCGGGCTGGGGCGGCTCCTGTTCTCTCAGGGCCCCGGGGACTCCTCCGGCCTCTTGTTTATATTCCGGGACAGTTCTCCACACAGACCGACGGCAGCGACGTACAGAGGAGCAGCGGCGCCCACTCATCTCTACAGCGGCCCCTGGCGGCCGGGAGGAGGGAGCGCAGTACACAGGCTCAAATACTCACTGCACATAGTACTACACAGACACTGGGGCTCAGCAGGCAGTATCACACATAGTGGGATTAGATACACAGATCAGCAGGCAGTATCACACATAGTGGGATTAGATACACAGCTCAGCAGGCAGTATCACACAGCACAGGATTAGATACACAGCTCAGCAGGCAGTATCACACAGGACAGGATTAGATACACAGCTCAGCAGGCAGTATCACACAGCACAGGATTAGATACACAGCTCAGCAGGCAGTATCACACAGCACAGGATTAGATACACAGCTCAGCAGGCAGTATCACACAGCACAGGATTAGATACACAGCTCAGCAGGCAGTATCACACAGGACAGGATTAGATACACAGCTCAGCAGGCAGTATCACACAGCACAGGATTAGATACACAGCTCAGCAGGCAGTATCACACAGCACAGGATTAGATACACAGCTCAGCAGGCAGTATCACACAGCACAGGATTAGATACACAGCTCAGCAGGCAGTATCACACAGCACAGGATTAGATACACAGCTCAGCAGGCAGTGCCACACCCAGGACGGTAGTAGATACACAGCTCAGCAGGCTGTATCACACAGCATAGGATTAGATACACAGCTCAGCAGGCTGTATCACACAGCACAGGATTAGATACACAGCTCAGCAGGCAGTATCACACAGCACAGGATTAGATACACAGCTCAGCAGGCAGTATCACACAGGACAGGATTAGATACACAGATCAGCAGGCAGTATCACGCAGCACAGGATTAGATACACATCTCAGCAGGCAGTATCACATAGGACAGGATTAGATACACAGCTCAGCAGGCAGTACCACACAGGACGGGATTAGATACACAGCTCAGCAGGCAGTACCACACAGGACGGGATTAGATACACAGCTCAGCAGGCAGTATCACACAGCACAGGATTAGATACACAGCTCAGCAGGCAGTATCACACAGCACAGGATTAGATACACAGCTCAGCAGGCAGTATCACACAGCACAGGATTAGATACACAGCTCAGCAGGCAGTGCCACACAGGACGGTAGTAGATACACAGCTCAGCAGGCTGTATCACACAGCATAGGATTAGATACACAGCTCAGCAGGCTGTATCACACAGCACAGGATTAGATACACAGCTCAGCAGGCAGTATCACACAGCACAGGATTAGATACACAGCTCAGCAGGCAGTATCACACAGCACAGGATTAGATACACAGCTCAGCAGGCAGTATCACACAGGACAGGATTAGATACACAGATCAGCAGGCAGTATCACGCAGCACAGGATTAGATACACATCTCAGCAGGCAGTATCACATAGGACAGGATTAGATACACAGCTCAGCAGGCAGTACCACACAGGACGGGATTAGATACACAGCTCAGCAGGCAGTATCACACATAGAGGGATTAGATACACAGCTCAGCAGGCAGTATCATACAGGACAGGATTAGATACACAGCTCAGCAGGTAGTATCACACAGGACAGGATTAGATACACAGCTCAGCAGGTAGTAGCACACAGGATAGGATTAGATACACAGCTCAGCAGGCAGTATCACACATTTTAGATTAGATACCTGTCATGTACTCAGCCTCCTCCCCTCCTGACATGATGGTTCAGTCTCCTTCTCTCCTGACATGATGGTTCAGTCTCCCCCCTCCTGACATGATGGTTCAGTCTCCCCCCTCCTGACATGATGGTTCTGTCCCTGGCTCGGACTACATCTCCCGGCATGCCGCGCTCTGCCTGTGGCTGGACTGGCTGCTGTGGGAAGAGGTGAGCAGTGGCCCCGGTCACACTGGAGCAGCATGGAGCGCTTCTTGCAGGGCTGTAAGGCCGCTGTACAGGTAAGGACAGGCTGCAGAGTGTGCACAGGCGCAGTACTACTTCTCTTCTCCTCTCTGCTGTCTAGTTGTTACATTGTATTCAGTTATCTGATTCTCGGAAAGCTGGGTGACAACTAGTATGGCCACCATCACAACTCATGCACAGGCTGTTACACAGCTTTCTTAGACTCCTTCATGCTTTCTTATACAGTGATGCAGCCCAGCTTATGTATTACTAGCAGAGTTGTCATGCAGGAGTCTGGGAAAGCTGGGTGACGACCACTGTGGCCCACTATCTCCGCTCCTACACAGGCTGTCACCCGGCTTACCCAGGCTTCTGCATGCCTTCTTATACAGTGATGCAGCCCAGCTTATGTATTACTGGCAGAGTTGCCATGCAGGAGTCTGGGAAAGCTGGGTGGTCCCCTGTATGTTTGAGCAGAATATGGCTGACATTCTGCGGGTCGGGGTGGTTATCTCGCTGGTGGGTGTGTTATCAGCAGTGGGGCCCCAGGGGCCGCTGTCCGGCCCTCGTGTGTTATCTGGGACACTGGCCCTTTATCTATGGCTCCCCTGACTCTGCATTGTGACAGTCACATGAGGAGGGGGCTCAGGAAACGCAGATCTGTCTGGGTAACTGGAGTATTTAACTATGGTGAACTACAAGTCTCAGTATGGCCTGATAACCCTGCAGCGGTGGCAGAACTATTACTCCCAGCATGCACAGACATGTTGCAGAACTACAACTCCCAGCTTGATGTGACAATCCAATAACCGGTGGTGGAACTACTACTCCTTCCTGACAACCATGAAAGAACCAGAACTACCGCAGTGACCTGAGTGGTTGAAGAACTACAACTCCCAGCAGTGCTGGAACTACATCTCTGAATACAACCTAACAGTCCTGTAACCTGCAGTCGTCCCGCTGAAGTGGAACTACAACTCCCAGCATGTCCTACCAGCCCAGCAATATCCGGACTCCACCTCTGAACACAACCTAACAGTCCTGTAACCTGCAGTTTAACAGCTCGGAGTGAAACTACAACTCCCAGCATGGCCTGACAACCCCGCAGTGGCGGCAGAACTATCACTCTCAGCATACACAGAACTTCAGCGATTTGTGGCTTTCCAGTAAAGTCCAACTCCCAGCATGTTCTTGTGATGGAACTACTTCTCAGAACATCGACCCTATGACTTCGCAGCTTTGGTGAGACTACAACTCCCAGCATGCAGTGGCAGAACTACAACTCTGAGCATAACCTGCAGTTTTCCAGCTGTGATAAAACTACAACTCCCAGCATGTTCTGACAACCCTGCAGTAGTGGCCGAACAATCACTCTCAGCATGGTCAGCCGTAGGCAGCTTGCTGAACTATAACGCTCAGCATACTTGGGAAAACGCTTAAGTGGTGCAAGAACTACAACTCCCAGACTGACTTGTGGCTCTCCGGTAAAGTATAACTCCCAGTATGTCCGGTGATGGAGCTACTACTCCTGTATCCTGTGACTTCTCACCTGTGGTGAGACTACAACTCCCAGCATGTCCTGACAATACTGTAGTGGTGGTAGAACTATCCCTCTCAGCATGTTCCACCATATCCAGCTGTTGCAGGACTACAACTCTCAGCAAACCCTGGACTTGTGGCTCTCCTCTAAAGTACGACTGTTTTACAGTCCTGTATCCTGTTACTTTCCAGCTGTGGTGAGACTACAACTCCCAGCATGCCAGGAGTTGCACCTTTGCCACTGTTTGTGGTGTAGCCCCTGGAACATGAAGCTTGAAGCGAATGAACCAAGGCGGACTACAAGCACCAGTATTCCCAGTCCTATACACGAAGTACAATGAGTGTGTTGCTATGGCAACACTACCTGCTCTAGTTACGCCCAAAGCCCCTTCAAGGGCAGGTTCAGACGCTGCATTGGGGTGCGCCATGAGCTGGTGGACCCCCTGCCTAAATCCGTACGTTTAGGCGCCAGAGACCGCGGTACGGTTGGATCATACAAGCTCAGAGGACGAGCACAATGGCCCCCTTGTACCCGCAGCGACTTGACTAAAACAACTATAACTTTATTTGTCGGCCAAGTGATGACCTAATGGCCGCCACTATTTACACAACAGTCCTCGAGTAACCATTAATAAAAGCGCGTCTTTGTCAGTCCTGTGGTATATAGCTAGTCACATGATACGGTATATACCTGCTACATAACTAGACAGGCTTAATTGTCACCCAGCTTTTCCAGGCTTCTGCAAAAACATAAAAACGCAAATTATCTAGTCAGGGATGAGTCTTATTACGGATTGTAATGGCCTCCATTTTGGTTGTTATCCAGCTTACCCAGGCGTCTGAAGTAACATGAGGCACATTATCCATTCAGGGATAAAACTACATAGGAATTGTCATGGTGGCCATATTGGTTGTCATTCAGCTTTCCCCGGCTTCTGATATAACATGGCAACTGTTTAGGAACTATAATGGTGGCCATGTCTGTTGTCACCCAGCTTTCCCAAGGCCACTAAATACAACATAAAGCAAATTATCCAGTACCAGGATTTTAATGACTGCCATGTTGGTTGTCACGCAGCTTTCCCAGGCTTGGTAAATAACAAAGCAAATTACCTAGTCAGGGATGTAGAAATTGTAATGGGGGCCATGTCCGTCGTCACCCAGCTTTCCCAGGCTCTAAATACAACATAACAAAGCAAATTATCCATTCAGGATTGTAATAGCCACCATATTTTTTGTCACCCAGCTTTGCTAGGCTTCTGAAATACCGTAACAAGGCAAAATATCCAGTCAGGGGTGAGTCTGTTTTGGAATTGTAATGACAGCCATGTTGGTTGTCACTCAGCTTTCCCTGAAAATGATATATGTCTGGGTAGGGATCTTTCGTTGAGAGAAATTAAGTACATAGAAAGTGTCTGAGGCCTAAGATGGCGGCTGTCCTGTCAGCCCCGCTCCTATACACTGTAGACTCTGCTTCATAGCGACGCTTCAAGGTCGTGACCCGCATTGTGAGGGATCTCCCGTTCTGTAACCTGATCGCCCGGGTTTAGTATGTTGCGCTCTGGAGACGTCCATTTGGCTTCTTCTGTCGCTATTTTTACCCCGGCGATTCCACCGATCGGATTTCGCGCCAGCATCGGCAGAGATGTGAGCCCTCATATTAAGTAATTTCAGGTTCTCGAAAAGCTGGTCAATATGGTCGTCATTCCAGACAACATAGCAACATAGCTGTGACCCAACTTTCCCAGGCTCCTTAGTGACAAATCTACCTAACTATACAGTGATATATTTTATTATCGCTACATAACCAGAAACGTGCAGAATCCTGGGAAGGATGGGTGGTCATGGGGACACATGAAAACGACTCCATTGCTGTTTTTTGGACTACTGAACTCCAAGCTAAGTCGGCCATCTTGATTTTTGCTGTAACTTGTGTTTCGCTGGCGAGGGTGCGGAACTTGATCATTTTCTGCTGGTGGCCACAGATTTCCTGTGTAAACACGGCGCAGTTTCCATTTCTGATCCATTAATTTATTTTCCGCTTGGCTTTTAAGCCGCAATCTACAAATATTGTTTTTCCCTAAATAAATGGGGCGTGCAGAGGGCGAGCGGTGGCATATGGCACGGTGTGTGCTCTTTCTCTTACGGACATTAGGACTTGAGGTCATGCTCTATAAATCAATTACTCAGCCGGCCACAAGGTAAACACATTACATCCCGGTGTCAGCAGCTGCGGCTCCGCAATCTTTACCGTATCCCAGAAACTCCATCTCCCGAGTTGGCCGTCAGCTGTTGAGATATTTCAGTTCCTGTAGCCTTCATTCAGCAAGTGGGTCCATTACACAGTCTGTCCTTCATACATGGTACAGTACTGTCCCTTTAAAAAAAATTTTTAAAGGAATTGTGCAGGGGAAAAAAAAAATCTAGCAGTGCGTACTATAATGTCTGATCAATACTTGACCCAGCTTGGTTCGTAAAAAAAAGTCTTCCAGCCCTCTTAAATAAGTCATCCCTGTGGGCATCCATTTTGTTTCCACTCTTTTTGTCATATAAAGGGGGTGTGGCTTGGATTTAAGTCTTGTCAGTTGCCCTGTCTATGATTTTACCACAAGCAAGGTTAAAACCGACCCCTTTAAAAAGGCCACACCCCTTACAACACTCCAGAATATTGATTTAACCCCTTGTGATCTATTGACCTATCCTTTCCTGCCTCTGCAAATGACTATGGCTACCATGACCGCTCCCACAGGAGTTGTCACCCAACTTTTTCAGACACCTGAATTATGGTTTGTTGTACGAAATGGCGGTCTACATGTTGCACAGTTTCTAAGTGCACGCTGTGGGGGTATGAACCATAACACTTGATCTGCTCCACATCCGGGCCCCGCCACTCGGATCTGATGTCGCTGAGTGCGTCTCTTGGGTTAATGGCGGCGTCTGTAATCTGTTATTACACTAATGTATAGTTAAGTGCTTGATGTGTTTGCCCTTCCGCTTATGGAGAGATTATACAAGGCAGCGCACTACAATAATACTCAGAATGACGATATTACCCTAGATAGCGATAACCACCAAACTGTATTCTTATATAGTGTACGCTTAAAGGGCCGGCGTGTGGAATTTTACAAAGTCGTCAGTTTTGTATTGACATATGCGGTATATATTTTTATATGTTTACGTTCTTTAAAAATTCTCACCATATTATATTTTCTTATATATATATATATATATATATATATATATATATATATATAATATTTTTTTTTTTTATAAGGTATATTAATATTTTTTACAATTTTATATAACTTTCCCATTTGATCGTTCAGATTTTCAAAGGTATTGCTTCCTGTCCAGCGAAAGGTAGACTTTCTAAGGCAACTATACCGTTTTTAGTAAGTACCGTATATCGGCACCCTATTACTAGATATTATATGTCGTTATGGATCATTTTTGAAAATTTTTATTTTTTTTTTCCTTTTTTAAAGTGATACCAGTGTGTAATATTAGTCATTTGCGGAGATTTACTAATCCTCTATGCCACTTCTGTGGTGTAAAAAAAAAAAAAAAATCGCAAACCTCGGGTTTCAAAAGTTGCGATTGCCTTCCCCAGTTTCCCGAAAGGAGGCATGAGTGGGGCACTGGCCCCCGCCATATTTATTTATACCAGTTTTCTGGTATAAATAATGCCCAAAGTCTGGCGTAAATTTCAGTGCAGGTGCACGGCCCAGCCGAGATGTGAGATACAGCCAATCTTCGTTAATCCCTCCTCACTTATTTCTTGTAAATGGTGACAAATTATATTCTGTCTTTTGGGAAAACTGTGTGACCTACAATATGGCCGCCATTACAGCCTCCTAGATATATTAGACTCCTAGCTGTGTGGTGATACAGCAGTTTAGATTTAGGCATATTTGACGTTCATGATTGTTGGAAAGTTGGGTTCCTTGCAGAATTTGTTATTTTAATAATTTCCCATGCAGAATCCGCAGGAAGGACTTGACTTCCATGTTGTCCTCGGCAATGAAGCGTGTGACCTGGACTCCATGGTCTCCGCCATAACTCTGGCGTATTACCTGGCCAAGGTAAGTGTATCACGTGTCACATTCAGTACACTCGATAGGCCTCAATTATCAGAACCGGAAACAGGCCTTGTTACCTTGGCAACCTGTCAGCGCTCAGCTTGTAGGTCTTATCCTGCTGTGGGAAAATGAAAGCTGTGCCGTGATTGGTTGCTATGGGCAACTAAGGGGTTTTATTTTTAGATAGGAGTGCCTTTCTTAAAGGAGATGTCCATCTGTGTTCTCATTATACATGGAGACAATCGGCGGACTTGTATATATGTATATTTGAAAAGGAAAAAAAAAACTCCAAATACATTTTTCATGGTCTCGAAGAGGACCAGGTTCAGATCTCTCCTAAAGGGACGGAGCTTTCACTAACACAGAGACCACTTATCCTCAGAACAGTCTATGGGAAGTGGTGTAGAGGCCATATTTTATTCAAAATGGCCGCCCTGAGGGAGATCTATGTCTGGCATGTTGGGTCTAGGGGTGGACAGGACTCATACGTTAATACTGTCCCCTTCTCGCTTACTGTAGACATCTTCCAGTAAGAACCTTGCCTACGTGCCGGTGCTGAACATCCCCCGCCAGGACTTCCCTCTCCGCACAGACAGTACATTCTTCCTTAAAGAAAACCGGATACCCGAGGAATTCCTCATCTTCCGTGATGAGATCGACCTCGGCGGCCTGTACGAGGCTGGACACCTGGGGTTGTCACTAGTGGATCACAACGTGCTGCCCAGGTGAGGTGGTTGTCGTGTATAACCGGTTGTCAGCTCTGGAGGTTGCGGTCTGATTTTTATTTACAGTATTTACTTTTTATGTTTTATGTAGAGGGTTTGTATTGTGGTGCTTATATATCCTAGTATTGTAGTGCTTATATGTACTAGTATTGTAGTGTGTGTGTGTGTGTAATATATGTATTGTAGTGCTTATATGTACTAGTATTGCGGTGCTTGTATGTGCTAGTATTGCGGTGCTTGTATGTACTAGTATTGCGGTGCTTGTATGTACTAGTATTGCGGTGCTTGTATGTACTAGTATTGCGGTGCTTGTATGTGCTAGTATTGCGGTGCTTGTATGTACTAGTATTGCGGTGCTTGTATGTACTAGTATTGCGGTGCTTGTATGTACTAGTATTGCGGTGCTTGTATGTACTAGTATTGCGGTGCTTGTATGTGCTAGTATTGCGGTGCTTGTATGTACTAGTATTGCGGTGCTTGTATGTACTAGTATTGCGGTGCTTGTATGTACTAGTATTGCGGTGCTTGTATGTACTAGTATTGCGGTGCTTGTGTGTGCTAGTATTGCGGTGCTTGTGTATGTACTAGTATTGCGGTGCTTGTATGTACTAGTATTGCGGTGCTTGTATGTACTAGTATTGCGGTGCTTGTGTGTGCTAGTATTGCGGTGCTTGTGTATGTACTAGTATTGCGGTGCTTGTATGTACTAGCATTGCGGTGCTTGTGTATGTACTAGTATTGCGGTGCTTGTATGTGCTAGTATTGCGGTGCTTGTATGTACTAGTATTGCGGTGCTTGTGTATGTACTAGTATTGCGGTGCTTGTATGTACTAGTATTGCGGTGCTTGTATGCACTAGTATTGCGGTGCTTGTATGTACTAGTATTGCGGTGCTTGTGTATGCGCTAGTATTGCGGTGCTTGTATGCGCTAGTATTGCGGTGCTTGTGTATGCGCTAGTATTGCGGTGCTTGTATGTGCTAGTATTGCGGTGCTTGTATGTACTAGCATTGCGGTGCTTGTGTATGTACTAGCATTGCGGTGCTTGTGTATGTACTAGTATTGCGGTGCTTGTATGTGCTAGTATTGCGGTGCTTGTATGTACTAGTATTGCGGTGCTTGTATGCACTAGTATTGCGGTGCTTGTATGTGCTAGTATTGCGGTGCTTGTGTATGCGCTAGTATTGCGGTGCTTGTATGTACTAGTATTGCGGTGCTTATGTATGCGCTAGTATTGCGGTGCTTGTATGCGCTAGTATTGCGGTGCTTGTATGCGCTAGTATTGCGGTGCTTGTATGCGCTAGTATTGCGGTGCTTGTATGTACTAGTATTGCGGTGCTTGTATGTACTAGTATTGCTGTGCTTGTATGTACTAGTATTGCGGTGCTTGTGTGTACTAGTATTGCGGTGCTTGTGTATGTACTAGTATTGCTGTGCTTGTGTATGTACTAGTATTGCGGTGCTTGTATGTACTAGTATTGCGGTCCTTGTGTATGTACTAGTATTGCGGTGCTTGTGTATGTACTAGTATTGCGGTGCTTGTGTATGTACTAGTATTGCGGTGCTTGTATGTACTAGTATTGCGGTCCTTGTGTATGTACTAGTATTGCGGTGCTTGTGTATGTACTAGTATTGCGGTGCTTGTGTATGTACTAGTATTGCTGTATTTGTATGTACTAGTATTGCGGTGCTTGTGTATATACTAGTATTGCGGTGCTTGTGTATGTACTAGTATTGCGGTGCTTGTGTATGTACTAGTATTGCGGTGCTTGTGTATGTACTAGTATTGCGGTGCTTGTGTGTGCTAGTATTGCGGTGCTTGTGTATATACTAGTATTGCGGTGCTTGTGTATGTACTAGTATTGCGGTGCTTGTGTATGTACTAGTATTGCTGTATTTGTATGTACTAGTATTGCGGTGCTTGTATGTACTAGTATTGTGGTGCTTGTGTGTGCTAGTATTGCGGTGCTTGTGTATATACTAGTATTGCGGTGCTTGTATGTACTAGTATTGTGGTGCTTGTATGTACTAGTATTGTGGTGCTTGTATGTGCTAGTATTGCGGTGCTTGTGTATATACTAGTATTGCGGTGCTTGTATGTACTAGTATTGTGGTGCTTGTATGTACTAGTATTGTGGTGCTTGTATGTGCTAGTATTGCGGTGCTTGTGTATATACTAGTATTGTATTGTGGTGTTTGTGTACTAGTGGTTTCATGAGGAGGGGGTTCACTCTGTACCCAATTGACAACCCCCATTGACAACACAATTGTGGGTGCCGATGGGTTGTCATGGCAGGCAATAGCGTAATAATGGCCTCCAGGTCTGCCATATACAGAAGCCCATTAGGGCCCTTCCAGGCCTTACACATTGATGGCTTCACTTTATGCCGGTGATGGTCTCGGCTTTTGCCCGTCTTCCGTTTCTTGCTGCGCAGGGCGGACTCTTTCATGGAGGACGTGGTGACAGAGGTCATAGACCACCGCGTCCTGGAGCGGACACCGACCCGCAACTGCCGGGTTACAGCAGAGCTGGTGGGGTCCTGCACTACCCTGGTGGCAGAGAAGATCCTCCGGGACGCCCCTCACATCCTGGATTCACAGCTGGCATCTATGCTGCGAGGTAAATCCTTCTTAGTCACCCAGCTTTCCTAGGAGCAGATAGATTAGTCTCCGTACTTATTATATGTCCTCCGCAGGTACGATTGTTCTGGATTGTGTGAACATGGCACCTGCTGCCGGGAAAGTCACCCCGAAAGACACAGAATACGTGACCCTCCTGGAGTCCAAGTACCCAGACCTGCCAGCGAGAGGCGCTGTGTTTGATTCTCTTCAGAATGCCAAGTTTGATGTGTCAGGTCTGTACCTTATACTGTAGAGCAGGGCTCAGCAACCTATAGCACTCTGGCTGCTGTAAAACTACAACCCCCAGCATGCTCCATTCACTTCTATGGGACTTTCAAGAACAGCAGAGCAAGTATGCATGCTGGGAGTTGTAGTTTCACAACAGCTGGAGGGGGTAAATCTCTTTGCTTTAGTTACGACACATTATACTCCAAACACTTCCAGAGCTGCGTTCACAATGCTGCAGTATTTCACTGGTGCCCCCTTGTGCTTTAGTGTCTGTATCTGGCTGCGGTGCATTGTGGGAGATGTAGTGTTTCCACAAGACCCTTTACTACTGAATGGGCTTTGATCTTTCTTGGGATTCCAGCTGAATTGTGAATGCTGCTTTGGTTGTGACTGGAGAAAAGAATGACGCTGATGTTCTAATTTAACCCTTTCTTGTGCAGGTCTGACTACAGATCAGATGCTCCGTAAAGACCTCAAGGCCTTGGGCAGTCGGGATATTAAGCTGGCGATCAGTGCCATATACATGGACTTGGAGGTGAGACGCCATCTTGGGGCAGCTTGTAATATTACCTATTGGGACGGGAGGGATTGGACACGCGAGGTCACGTGTCCTGCGCCTGCGGCCCCGTCATGGCGGTCCTGTCAGCTGTCCCGATTTTCACACTTCTCTCTACTTTATTTTACTTCAAGGAATTCCTGCAAAGGAAAGACGTGGAGGACGAGCTGCGGGATTTCTGTCAGACACACCATTACAACGTCCTCGTCCCTATGGCGATCGCCTTCACCAGTGCCAATGAACCACGGAGGCAGATAGCGGTGTACAGCCAGGAGGAGGCGCTGAGAGTAACGGTAAGTCACCCTGAGGGCTCCGCCAGTCCCTGGTGTAAATGTAAAGGATCACTTTTTATATCGGAGTGATCAGCCGAGCGGAACCTGACCGTGATGGTGTCTGCCTTGTGACATTCAATATGGCTGCCACCCAGCTTTCCCAGACTCCTCAATGGCAAGCTGCCCTTTTTATATCAATTGATAAGCGGGAGATGTACCACTGCCTAACTGCAGGTTTATCAATCAGGACTCCAGGAAAGCTGGGTAATAACCACTTTTATAGGTCCTAATTTGCATATTTGCCGATTATTCAAAGTGAAGAGAAGTGTTGTGTGTTTTATGAGGTGGCGGGGTGCGAGGCAGAGACGGGGGGGCCGTGGTGAGGGCTGTATAACCGGTTATATAAGGGGGAGAGAGGACATGGCGCGGACTTTGCCTCTTTCTGACATCTTGTGGGATATTAAGGCTCTTATACCTCTTAAAGGGGTCCTCCATCTAATTGCTCCCAGCTCCACCTACAGTCATGGCCAAAAGTTTTGAGAATGACACAAATATTGTATTTTCACATGATCTGCTGCCCTCTGGTTTTTATGTGTGTTTGTCAGATGTTTTTATCACATACAGAAATAGAATTGCATTCATATTATGAGTAACAGAAGCTTATATTGACAGTTAGAATGAGTTAATGCAGCAAGTCAATATTTGCAGTGTTGACCCTTCTTCTTCAGGACCTCTGCAATTCTCCCTGGCATGCTCTCAATCAACTTCTGGACCAAATCCTGACTGATAGCAGTCCATTCTTGCAGAATCAATGCTTTCATTTTGTCTGAATTTGTTGGTTTTTGTTTGTCCACCCGTCTCTTGATGATTGACCACAAGTTCTCAATGGGATTAAGATCTGGGGAGTTTCCAGGCCATGGACCCAAAATCTCTATGTTTTGTTCCCTGAGCCATTTAGTTGTCACCTTTGCTTTATGGCAAGGTGCTCCATCATGCTGGAAAAGGCATTGTTGAGCGCCAAACTGCTCTTGGACGGTTGGGAGAAGTTGCTCTTGGAGGACATTCTGGTACCATTCTTTATTCATGGCTGTGTTTTTAGGCAAGACTGTGAGAGAGCCGATTCCCTTGGCTGAGAAGCAACCCCACACATGAATGGTTTCAGGATGCTTTACAGTTGGCATGAGACAAGACTGGTGGTAGCGCTCACCTCTTCTTCTCCGAATAAGCTGTTTTCCAGATGTTCCAAACAATCGAAAAGGGGATTCATCAGAGAAAATGACTTTCCCCCAGTCCTCAGCAGTCCACTCCCTGTACCTTTTGCAGAATATCAGTCTGTCCCTGATGTTTTTTCTGGAGAGAAGTGGCTTCTTTGCTGCCCTCCTTGAGACCAGGCCTTGCTCCAAGAGTCTCCGCCTCACAGTGCGTGCAGATGCACTCACACCTGCCTGCTGCCATTCCTCAGCAAGCTCTGCACTGCTGGTAGCCCGATCCCGCAGCTGAAACACTTTTAAGAGACGGTCCTGCCGCTTGCTGGTCTTTCTTGGGCGCCCTGGAGCCTTTTTGGCACCAATGGAACCTGTCTCCTTGAAGTTCTTGATGATGCGATAGATTGTTGACTGAGGTGCAATCTTTCTAGCTGCAATACTCTTCCCAGTTAGGCCATTTTTGTGCAGTGCAATGATGACTGCACGTGTTTCTTTAGAGATAACCATGGTTAACAGAAGAGAAACAATGATGGCAAGCACCAGCCTCCTTTTAAAGTGTCCAGTGGTGTCATTCTTACTTAATCATGACAGATTGATCTCCAGCCCTGTCCTCATCAACACCCACACCTGTGTTAATGGAGCAATCACTGAAACGATGTTAGGTGGTCCTTTTAAGGCAGGGCTGCAATGATGTTGAAATGTGTTTTGGGGGATAAAGTTCATTTTCTAGGCAAATATTGACTTTGCAAGTAATTGCTGTTAAGCTGATCACTCTTTATAACATTCTGGAGTATATGCAAATTGCCATTAGAAAAACTGAAGCAGTAGACTTTGTAAAAATTAATATTTGTATCATTCTCAAAACTTTTGGCCATGACTGTATACTAGGTCAGAACAGCCTAGAGGGCGGTCAGTTGGTCCAGTGATGCGCCCCCTCACAACTGGGCAAAATTTCTTCCGAGTGCGTCTAGAAATCAGCGATCTGTCACCAAGAGGTACGCTACCCAAAAGTAGCCTCCGAAAGTCCACACCTGTAATCATTTACATATCTGTCTGACACATAGCCACCAGTTCTGCCACAGTCCGACATTGGGTGTGGTATTTTTTTATGTCAATGACTGTATTTCTAGGCTGACAGCGCCCCCCCCAGTGTTTTGCATTGTGAACAGCAGTTGTGTACTTTGGTGGTATCGAATGGTATATAGTTGTGATGGCAAACCTATGGGGGGCCCACTCTGGAGCATATAATACTGTGAGGGGGGCCTACTGTGGAGCGTATAATACTGTTTGTGTGGGGCTACTGTGGAGCATATAATACTGTGTGTGTGGGGCTACTGTGGAGCATATAATACTGTGTGTGTGGAGCATATAATACTGTGTGTGGGGGACACTGAAGCATATAATACTGTGTGTGGGGGGCTACTGTGGAGCATATAATACTGTGTGTGGGGGGCTACTGTGGAGCATATAATACTGTGTGTGGGGGGCTACTGTGGAGCATATAATGTGTGTGGGGGGCTACTGTGAAGCATATAATACTGTGTGTGGGGGACACTGTGAAGTATATAATACCGTGTGTGTGGGGGGGCTACTGTGGAGCATATAATACTGTGTGTGGGGGCTACTGTGGAGCATATAATACTGTGTGTGGGCGCTACTGTGGAGCATATAATACTATCTGGGGGCCACTGTGGAGCACATTGTACTGTGTGGAGTCCCCTCACTATTTATATCACACAGTATCTGTTTTATAGCAGACGTGATATTATTACAGGCTGTAATAACATTGCACGGTCACTATAAAACAGATCCTGGTTAATTTAAGGTTAAATTGCCGTGTTGGCACTTTGCAATAATTTAGTGGGTTTTTGGTTGCAGTTTGGGCATTCGCCAAGGTTCGCCATCACTTGTATATAGTAACAAGTATAATCTATATACATTCTTATATAATACTACAAGTGTATAAATTATGTAATAATAATAAATACTGTAGATAATAATTACATGATTATGACAGATTCTTGCAATGTGCTGAAGTGACCCCCAGAGGGCGCCTCCTGGCTTCTGTTAGAGGGAAGTTCATGATCAATGTTCTTGAGATTTTTGGTTAATAATTAAAAGTAAATTTCCCTGAATGCTTTTCCATTAAAGCTCGGGGTCCAGCATTATGTGGCAGCGGGAATAGTGGGGAGCGTTATCCCTGCGCCCCGACCTGTGGTACTATAGTCAGCCTACGTTATCATTTTTCTGATATGATTTTATACCCTATTTCTTTCCCCCTCGCTCGCCCCGGGCCTGGCGTACCTCCTGTAACCGGATCCCTCTGGGTCGGTCATTCATTAACTTGACCAAAGTTTAAACTTTCGCTTGTGAAGTGTGAGCTTGGGCCAGAAGTCGCTTATTCTCACTGCGACCGCCCCAGCAAGAAGATATAAGAGCCGTCAGCTGTAGGTGAGCACTGACTATACAGGGGGAGGGGGGATATACTAAATTCTGGGGTCAGGATGTGACACCTGCTATGTCTCCTGCACACTCCACCATCGTATCACCGGCGGGCGCTCCTGATGGCCTCGCTGAAGCTTTACTCTTATCTGTATCATGACGCGCACGTACCATAGGTACATATAGGTATACATTAACCACATCGGTGCCAGCTGCTGATATACTGGGAAGTTTTTTTGTTTTTTCTTTTCCCTTCTTATATATATAATGCCTATTAAAGGGATATTGTCATCCTGCAGTTTTATGGCATATCCAGGTCTGGGATCCGCATCTACCTCAGTAACTGGGTATTATGCACTTACACAATATTATCACACTGCGAAACTCCAGTCCTGGACTCCATAAGACCTTATTGTGTGTGTGTATATTATATCTCTGATGTATATATGATATATCGCCTCTAGTCTGGATACAAGATGAGATACGGCAGGACATGGAGGTATACAGGTTCTGTATGGTATCCTGCAGTACATTTACCACAGATGTTACAGCTGGGCCTGTAGTCTGGATACAAGATGAGATACGGCAGGACATGGAGGTATACAGGCTCTGTATGGTATCCTGCAGTACATTTACCACAGATGTTACAGCCGGACCTGTATCCTGGATACAAGATGAGATACGGCAGGACATGGAGGTATACAGGTTCTGTATGGTATCCTGCAGTACATTTACCACAGATGTTACAGCTGGGCCTGTAGCCTGGATACAAGATGAGATACGGCAGGACATGGAGGTATACAGGTTCTGTATGGTATCCTGCAGTACATTTACCACAGATGTTACAGCTGGGCCTGTAGCCTGGATACAAGATGAGATACGGTAGGACATGGAGGTATACAGGTTCTGTATGGTATCCTGCAGTACATTTACCACAGATGTTACAGCTGGACCTGTAGCCTGGATACAAGATGAGATACGGCAGGACATGGAGGTATACAGGTTCTGTATGGTATCCTGCAGTACATTTACCACAGATGTTACAGCTGGACCTGTATCCTGGATACAAGATGAGATACGGCAGGACATGGAGGTATACAGGCTCTGTATGGTATCCTGCAGTACATTTACCACAGATGTTACAGCTGGATCTGTAGTCTGGATACAAGATGAGATACGGCAGGACATGGAGGTATACAGGTTCTGTATGGTATCCTGCAGTACATTTACCACAGATGTTACAGCTGGGCCTGTAGTCTGGATACAAGATGAGATACGGCAGGACATGGAGGTATACAGGTTCTGTATGGTATCCTGCAGTACATTTACCACAGATGTTACAGCTGGGCCTGTAGTCTGGATACAAGATGAGATACGGCAGGACATGGAGGTATACAGGTTCTGTATGGTATCCTGCAGTACATTTACCACACATGTTACAGCTGGGCCTGTAGTCTGGATACAAGATGAGATACGGCAGGACATGGAGGTATACAGGTTCTGTATGGTATCCTGCAGTACATTTACCACACATGTTACAGCTGGGCCTGTAGTCTGGATACAAGATGAGATACGGCAGGACATGGAGGTATACAGGTTCTGTATAATATCCTGCAGTACATTTACCACAGATGTTACAGCTGCGCCTGTAGCCTGGATACAAGATGAGATACGGCAGGACATGGAGGTATACAGGTTCTGTATGGTATCCTGCAGTACATTTACCACAGATGTTACAGCTGGGCCTGTAGCCTGGATATAAGATGAGATACGGCAGGACATGGAGGTATACAGGTTCTGTATGGTATCCTGCAGTACATTTACCACAGATGTTACAGCTGGGCCTGTAGTCTGGATACAAGATGAGATACGGCAGGACATGGAGGTATACAGGTTCTGTATGGTATCCTGCAGTACATTTACCACAGATGTTACAGCTGGGCCTCTAGCCTGGATACAAGATGAGATACGGCAGGACATGGAGGTATACAGGTTCTGTATGGTATCCTGCAGTACATTTACCACAGATGTTACAGCTGGGCCTGTAGTCTGGATACAAGATGAGATACGGCAGGACATGGAGGTATACAGGTTCTGTATGGTATCCTGCAGTACATTTACCACAGATGTTACAGCGGGGTCTGTAGTCTGGATACAAGATGAGATACGGCAGGACATGGAGGTATACAGGTTCTGTATGGTATCCTGCAGTACATTTACCACAGATGTTACAGCTGGGCCTGTAGCCTGGATATAAGATGAGATACGGCAGGACATGGAGGTATACAGGTTCTGTATGGTATCCTGCAGTACATTTACCACAGATGTTACAGATGGGCCTGTAGTCTGGATACAAGATGAGATACGGCAGGACATGGAGGTATACAGGTTCTGTATGGTATCCTGCAGTACATTTACCACAGATGTTACAGCTGGGCCTCTAGCCTGGATACAAGATGAGATACGGCAGGACATGGAGGTATACAGGATCTGTATGGTATCCTGCAGTACATTTACCACAGATGTTACAGCCGGGCCTGTAGTCTGGATACAAGATGAGATATGGCAGGACATGGAGGTATACAGGTTCTGTATGGTATCCTGCAGTACATTTACCACAGATGTTACAGCTGGGCCTGTAGTCTGGATACAAGATGAGATACGGCAGGACATGGAGGTATACAGGTTCTGTATGGTATCCTGCAGTACATTTACCACAGATGTTACAGCTGGGCCTGTAGCCTGGATACAAGATGAGATACGGCAGGACATGGAGGTATACAGGTTCTGTATGGTATCCTGCAGTACATTTACCACAGATGTTATAACTGGGCCTGTAGTCTGGATACAAGATGAGATACGGCAGGACATGGAGGTATACAGGTTCTGTATGGTATCCTGCAGTACATTTACCACAGATGTTACAGCTGGGCCTGTAGCCTGGATACAAGATGAGATACGGCAGGACATGGAGGTATACAGGTTCTGTATGGTATCCTGCAGTACATTTACCACAGATGTTACAGCCGGGCCTGTAGTCTGGATACAAGATGAGATACGGCAGGACATGGAGTTATACAGGTTCTGTATGGTATCCTGCAGTACATTTACCACAGATGTTACAGCCGGGCCTGTAGTCTGGATACAAGATGAGATACGGCAGGACATGGAGGTATACAGGTTCTGTATGGTATCCTGCAGTACATTTACCACAGATGTTACAGCTGGGCCTGTAGCCTGGATACAAGATGAGATACGGCAGGACATGGAGGTATACAGTTTCTGTATGGTATCCTGCAGTACCTTTACCACAGATGTTACAGCTGGGCCTGTTGATCCTGCACACTTGTAGGTTGGTGGAGACATTCCTGGGTAACCTTGTGTATGTGGGCGAGCATTATCCTGCTGGTGCCAGTTGTCTTCCCTGCCATGAGACAACACATGTGGCAGTGTCAGGACGTCTTGTAGTTATCGCTGATTTGTTGTGTCCTCGTATCTCTACTAGGTGTTGTATGTGATAGTCCCCACCTCATCCCACCACCAGGTGGCAGTGTGTCACTCCACAGCAAAGATTGGATTGAAATGCTCACCACAAGACCTCCATACTCCAACCCGACCATAGTGAGATCCCAAACAGATCCTGGATCCATCACTATAGATGATACGGCTTCGGTCCTTAGCAGTTCAGATTTCGCATTCACGACACTACTGCAAACATAGGTGACAGTGTCTAGCTGTCAATGGCAGGACAAGTAATGGACGCAGTGACAGCAAATTTCCTTCTGCGAAGCGCCTAGAAATGGTCCCGGCAGACCATAATGAAGGCGCCCCTTGTGTCTGAATGGGGGACAAGAAAACTGTGAGAGCTGCTCGTCGGGCGAACCAACAGTCCCCTCTACTGGTGATCTGTGTGGGCCGTCCGGAGCCTGTTCACCATGTGTGCGCACTCGCGTAACCACTGCCCTACCTGCTAGGTCACAATGGTCCATAGGGTGGGCAATTCATCAAAACAACCACCCTGCCTCTCTCAATCCAGTGATGTGTCGTAGAGAAATGTCTAGCAGTTAGTGATCTCTCACCAATAGGTACACTACCCAAAACTTGCCTCTGAGAGCCTTTTTATAGGGAAGCAGGTGAGGCACTTTTACGCCCTCTTGTGGCAAGACCCAGCGTCTAATCAGACCACACCTGTACTTATTTACGTATCTGCCTGAGACAGACCTGCGGGATGAGGAATACAGCAATCCGACACCTGGGGGCGGGATTTATTTGTTTGGTTTTTTTTGGTCAATGAGTGTATATAATAATAATTTATATATAATGAATTTTTTTTTCAATTATTGAAATTTATTTCAATTTAATATTTTGAATGTTTTAATCAACTCTTTATTCCAATTACAAAAAAAAAATACATTTGTACAATTTCAGTGATATTTTTTTTAATAATTTTCTGTTTTTGTTTATTAGGTGAGTAAAGTTCTGGTGGAGGCCACGACACCGTCTTTGGAGCTGTCTCCTGTAAGCCACCATTCTTGTAACCACGTAACTGCCTACAGCCAAGGCAACACCGCCGCTTCCCGCAAGAAAGTCCTGCCCATCCTGAAAGAGTTCCTGAAGACGAGGGACAGCGGGGAGAACGGCAGTCGACCCATGCAGTCTTTCCAGGAGACCGAGGACTATAAGGGACAGTCTGACTTCATGGAGCGTAATGTAGAAGATGGCACAGAGAGCGGCGAGCAACTTGGAGATTTCGGTGAGCAGGATAACCCAGACGTTTATGGCGGAGACGGAACAAAGGGCAAAGGATATGGAGTCGGATTCAGGAGACAGATGGAGGACGGATTGGACGAGGAGAACTCTTTCCCCCCGACCCCTATGAACAGTCTCGTGGAAGGCTGCCCCCTAGACCGAGGGCTCCCGAAACTGACTGCGGAAGCCATTTTAGAGAGGATCAGCCGTATCACTGTGGTAAATTCTGAGGTAAATTCAACAACTGGAAAGCAATGACCTGGCCCAAAACCCCCATATGAAAAAAAAAAAATCAAAAATTCTTGTATGTCAGAAAATCGAGGTACTCGTCAAACAGCAATGCAATTCTTATTTTTTTGATAATTTCACAAATTTTAAAGTCATGGTTTCTGTTATGTGTGTATTACCTCAGGTGGGGGTAGGGAATGGCGGTCTTTTTTGTAAAATATTTCCTATTGTTATCTGTTTGCCTGCGACACGAGTGACAGAGTGCATGCTCGGAGCTCCGGTGCGACTCTCTACACTGACTGGGAAATTTCTCATATGAAGTAAAAAATGGCATAAATGACCTTTCACGGCTTGACTATATAATATTTATCTGCTTCGTGTATTGAGTTTAGTCGCAAGCTGTGAGGAAGCCATTTTGTAGGATCATGAATATTCATCCTCCTAATATCTTCTTATCCGTTTTTCTAGTTCAGTCCACGACATAGTCAAAATGGCTGCCAAAACGGTCTAAAAGAAAAAAAAAAAAATCACTGCGCAGCTTTCATTTCATATTATACTGTGCTGTGTTGGTCTTTGTTGCCCATAGCAACCAGTCATAGCGCAGCGTTCATGCTCTATTCTCCTGTACTGTCTGTTGCCCGTAGCAACCAGTCATAGCACAGCTTTCATTTCGTATTCTGTTGTGCTGTATTTGTCTATGTTACCCACAGCAACCAATCTTAGCGCAGCTTTCATTTTGTATTCTGCTGTGCTGTGTTTGGTTGCTATGGGCAACAAAGAATTTATCATTTAGACAGTGTCTGTGAGGGTTTTATTAGGTTCTAGGTCCCGCCTAGTCTGTGGATGGATTTGATTGGCTAACAGGGCAGTGTAAATGATTTGCCAGCTGTTTCTGGGTAGAATAGGAGATGAATGATTGGCTAGGGTGATGGTGGGGGTGTAGGTACGCGGCCTGAGAGATGAAGGCTACAAGCAATGGAGCGCACGTTCCGTCCTCTTGTATTATTTATAATGTTAAAAACATAAATTTTAATAAATATTTTAAATTATGTTAATTAGAATTGTCAAATGTCCATTATAGATCAGAGCCGGTGTGAAGTGAGGGCCCCGGGCCCTATGGAGGGTGAATGATATTGTGAAAATGACCCGTGATCTGTTTTAAAGGCATTACACCTTTCAGAACTGGGAAAACTGAGGTGTGATGGTCATTCACCCCAATATCCTACTCGCACAAAGCCAGATTCATGGGGGTCTAAAAGGCTGAGATATGAGGAGCTGTTTGTTGGGGTCCTCACACAGTAGAGTTACTGTAGTTGTCTTTGTACCTGCCTGTGACATGGAGGAAACAAGGTGGTCACCGAGGATTTTTGTTCTCTTGTGTGGCGGTACAAAGGATCGCCATTTTCCTGATCAGAGTGGGGTCTCAGCGGCCATGCACGCACCAATTTACAAGTCATCCCTATATTGTATGGGATAAGTTGACTGCTTTATTCAGAGTTAGAAAATCTCCTGTGACCACCTTCCTCCATGTTCCAGGCAGCACAAGGACACCTAAAGCAGTTCTACAATGTGAGGACCCCATCAACCAGCTCCTTATATCTTAGCTTCTCGGAAAGTGTAGGAAATTCTCATGAAACCCCTTAAAGGAGAATTCCACCCTAAATCGAAAAGGTTTATATCCCCATAGGAACTCTTTGGCAGCAGCACTGAATAAGGAGGGCTCTGGTAGTGGTCTGGGGGGGGGAAGGGTCTTTGCTCATTGTCATTCAATATTTGGGGCCCCATCGACCCCATTTTATATAAAGATTTTATTTATAAACTATAAAAATTAATAAATTTATTTGAGACTTTAATCGGGCAGTAATGGTGCGGGAATATTCTGGATTATCATAGAATACTATGTAAAATGTACTTGTCAGGGGAGTCTTTATGAATGCCGGATTAAGGCAATGGTGCCGTAGTAGGATATCCTTATGTACTTCCTTATGATTGAATATGTACCATCCCTCGAAGGATTCTACCATTCCTATTTAATCTCAAATTTCCTTGTACTTCCTTGGGGTCAGCCATGTCAATAAATATGAGCGTCCCCAAATAATGTGGTGGACATGCTCTACTGTTCCCGGTAAGGCGGTGGCTGTACGTTTTGGGGGAGTAGGTGGACATGTAGATGTACTTAAAAGGCAACTCCACCTTAAAAAAAAAAAATAAAAATTACAAATTTCTGACTTTATCCTAGCTCCATTTTACCTTTTGATCGGGTGTTCATGAGATCCGCCATGCTTTCTCATGCGCCATACTGGGTGACTACTATTTTTGATATAAATGAGAAGTAGTCACAACTCCGCCCCCATATTACTAACATCACTGAATTGTGTAATTAAAGGGGCATTCCCTTCAGGACTGTTATAAACTGTAGTTTTTAAGTCCTTTCAACAAGGAACTACCAGGAGGGATTGAAAAGATTATATATTATATATAATAAATATATGTGTGTGTTGTATCCAAGTCATGTGACAATCCCCGATGTGACTTGTGTGACGACGACGTCATCTGGCCCCATTGTCATAAGCAGGGTTTCCACAGCAACAGGCTAACACAATCACCTGCACAGTTTTTTTTTTTTCACCAGTGTGAACCTACCTTAAGAGTGCAAAAGGTTGTGAAATCCCAGGAATCTTCCGTTCTCTTGCTTCTTATGTCTGATTTTAGGGCTCCAGATGTGATGTTTATCACAATTAAAACCTCTCGATGTATTC